>WNWK01000367.1:87500-180000 GCA_009830355.1 Cherax destructor | reverse complement strand
GCTCACGTCATCGGTACAGCGCCAGCCACATTGGTGTATCTCCCGAGCCAACATGGCGGAGCCTAAACAAAGAGTCATTCAGGATTCTAATCACCGCCTCCATCCTCCTCCTCACTGCAACGTTTAAAGCCCATGCCTCTCACCTATATAAAAATGTTTGTGCCAGGCTAAAACCTCACATGAACTACAGGGCCGTTAGGAAGAAATTCTTGTCTATGGATGGTCAGGAAACGAATAATTCTAGACCAAGAGATAGTTGAGCACACACACACACACACACACACACACACACACACACACACACACACACAATGCGAACACATACAAAGAACATAGCAGATAAGGACAGAGCAGGTGGCATCAGGAGCCACGTGGTACCAAGTTATAATGGTAGGCAGGTGCGCCACGCACTGATGGTAGCAATGTTAAGTAGTCTGTGTGTGTGTATAGGTGCGTACACGTGTGCGCACGAGTGTGTACATTGCTGCGTGCACAGGAGAGTCACGCACTGAGGAAAACAAGAATAAGTCGCAGGTTGTTTATAAGCAAGTAAATAAGCAAACAATTAAGAAAATAAACAAGGAAGTATTTGATTTAGGTTCAACTCACAAGTTTAGGTTTGTCCTTGTTTTGTGGAGTAACCTTGTTTATTTGTCCTTGTTTTGTGGAGTAACCTTGTTTATTTGTACTTGTTTTGTGGAGTAACCTTGTTTATTTGTACTTGTTTTGTGGAGTAACCTTGCTTATTTGTACTTGTTTTGTGGAGTAACTGACTAGTTTCAGTGCGTACACTGGTCCGTCCACAGGTGCTCCACACACCTGTGTACGACAAGTCATCTAGTGTGTACACGACATCTCTAGTACCCTGTGGGGGCTGAGTATAAAATACCCCACGTCTGGACCTTGACTGGGGAAGGAGAGAGAGTCTCCCAGCATTACTTCGTCTGCTTATGGAGACACATATGCACACTTTGAAACATTTACTGAAGCAACGTTTCGCCACGAGTGCCTTTATTTCAGTCCTTCAGTCCACTTGTGGACAAAAAAAATGTCCTTGATGTCTTGAAATGTTCATTGTGTATACAAAATGTCTATATCACCGTAGTTGTTCTCCAGAGTTTGGTGTTCTCAGAGTTGGTACTAAATAGCTGGTAGATGGCCACTTGGGTATCCAGAAGACAGAGTTGACGTGGGTATTGAGAAGGCAGGGTTGCCGTGGGTATCCAGAAGGCAGGGCTGCCGTGGGTATCCAGAAGGCAGGGTTGCCGTGGGTATCCAGAAGGCAGGGTTGCCGTGGGTATCCAGAAGGCAGGGCTGCCGTGGGTATCCAGAAGGCAGGGCTGCCTGGGTATCCAGAAGGCAGGGCTGCCGTGGGTATCCAGAAGGCAGGGCTGCCGTGGGTATCCAGAAGGCAGGGTTGCCGTGGGTATCCAGAAGGCAGGGCTGCCGTGGGTATCCAGAAGGCAGGGTTGCCGTGGGTATCCAGAAGGCAGGGCTGCCGTGGGTATCCAGAAGGCAGGGCTGCCGTGGGTATCCAGAAGGCAGGGCTGCCGTGGGTATCCAGAAGGCAGGGCTGCCGTGGGTATCCAGAAGGCAGGGCTGCCGTGGGTATCCAGAAGGCAGGGCTGCCGTGGGTATCCAGAAGGCAGGGCTGCCGTGGGTATCCAGAAGGCAGGGCTGCCGTGGGTATCCAGAAGGCAGGGTTGCCGTGGGTATCCAGAAGGCAGGGCTGCCGTGGGTATCCAGAAGGCAGGGTTGCCGTGGGTATCCAGAAGGCAGGGCTGCCGTGGGTATCCAGAAGGCAGAGCTGCCGTGGGTATCCAGAAGGCAGGGCTGCCGTGGGTATCCAGAAGGCAGGGCTGCCGTGGGTATCCAGAAGGCAGGGCTGCCGTGGGTATCCAGAAACCAGTTCTGCCTAGGAATGTGTCTTCGAGGTATACACAATGCTTTACTCCGAGTATTTTTTGTATGTAAGTAAAAACGGTTCATAACTGGTCTTAATTTGATTCGTGTTTTATATAAAGCGTTATCAGAGGCATTTATAACTTCAGAACTTCAGGCGACGGGTAAAATATTTAATAGTAATATAATTAATGTATTGGTGCCTGGTTTCGGTACCTGCGGGTTACCTTAGTGGCCTAGCTAGATAATTAAGTAATGTGAGTACTCAGTGGAAATAACTAACAGTGTTTGACTGTGGATCATCAGTGCTTAATTTCTAAATAAGTTATTAAAATAATTGAAAAAAATGTATATTTATGTATTTGACCTGGATAAAAAAAATTACGCTGCATAATTAAGCATAGCTCAGATGTTATAATTTCATTTACAATACAGTGGCGTTAGGATATAGTGTTATAATTTGTAAAAGACTTGAGAGGCAGATGCCCGTTGTCCCAAGTAACACGAAGGGATAAATATCGGGGCGGTAAATAACAGGGCCGGGAGAACCCTCTTAAATTGGTGTCAGGGAGGCGGGTGGCGGTCGTGCCCTCCCTACCTACCCACTTCTCAATACCCGTCGCAGACCAGGAACGTCATGATCTCTATCTCGTCGACCCACTACCACCTGCTTCCCACACTACTAGGAGGTAGCACCATGTGTTAGAACGTCGGCGCTTCACTGTCGCACTATGTGTTAGAACCTATTTACATTACAGTCACACACCTGTGTTAGAACCTACAGCGCCCGTGTCTGGCACACCGTGCAATATACCCCGTGTTAGAGCCTCATTTCATCAGACACCCCGTGCACCCTCTTCTAATAATCCCTACTGCCGAGCCTCACCTCGTGTCACTAACGCGTTGTCAATTGCCGTATTGCCCCCAGATGTCGTATCCCGAGTCCAGGAGGCGTGAGCCAGCGGGCGCTGCTGCCGTGGCCCGATACATGCTCATTGGCTACCCCAGTTTTGTGGCCAACGATGCAAATTAAAAGCGTAACGATTTTTCCTTTATTTATGAGTAATTTTGTGTCCAAGGATACTGTCTGAGATCAGTACAACAGTAACTACAGTAGGTCTCGGGGTGATCCCAGAAAGGTGTTTCATTATCCTGCAAGCCCAGCCCTTTCTACCTCAGTGCATGCAAAAGAAATATTACAGAAAGTGGCATCAACGCCCCCGCGGCCCGGGTCCACGATCAGGCCTCCCGGTGGATCAGGGCCTGGATCAACCAGGTTGTTACCTGCTGGCCGCACGTAGTCCAACGTACGAACCACAGCCCGGCTGATCCAGCACCAACTTCAAGTATCTGTCCAGCTCCCTCTTGAACGCAGCCCCATGGTAATTCCCCTTATGCTTGGTGGGAGGCTGTTGAACAGTCTTGGGCCCCGGATACTTATGGTGTTTTCTCTTAGTGTACCACCAATGGCACCCCTACTTTTCATTGGGCAGGCGATACAAAATATTGCATCGCCTTCCCAAGTCTTTTACTTTCGTAGGGAGTGATTTCCTTTGTGCAGATTCGGGACCATTCCTTCTAGGATTTTCCAAGTGTAGATTTTGATATATATCTCTCGCCTGCGTTCCAGCGAGTACAAGTGCCTGTGGTTCCACCACAAATTGCTCCGGAAGAGCACCTCTCCACAGGAGTGGCTCATTTCCTCGAACGTTTATGACTGAATTCGAGATAATAATTTTCGTAGGTTAGACGTCTATACTCGAGGTAGCGGGCCTCGTAATTTACCTTGCAGACGTCGAGTTCGCCTCGGCTCCGACTGGCACCCTGGATGAGTGTCTGATATTCACGAGATACTGATTCTAGCTTTTTGTCTTTTTGCTCTACAGTTTGACGTAGCAGTCTTAACTGTTCCTCTCTCTCGTGAGCGAGGGAGCGCTGCTGATCCACCTGCTTCTTTGATATGATCATATCACTGTCAAAGGCGAGGGCTTGCTCCTCTCTTGCTTGTTCTTGCTTTTCCAACTCTGCCAGCTCACCATACAATTCCTGTAGCTTCAGGTTACTCTCCTCAGCTAGTCTTCGATATTCTTCAATCCGAAGGATTTTTCCTAAGAACTCGTCGTGAACGGTGTCGAGCTTGTTTTTCAACAGTTCGTTGCGATCGTTTTCCATTTTGTGGTTGGCCAGAAGCTCCTTGTGAGATTTCTGCTCATTCTCACGTTGCTCAACGAGTTTATTATAGCCGTGAATTGCCTCCTCGCGATCAGAGGTGAACGAGTGAGCTTCCCTCTTAGCTATTTCGACCAAAAGTATTGCGTTCTCGTGATGATCCTTCAGATCAACATGTTCATCACTGAGGGACTTCAGCTCAAGATGTTTATCTTTCAAGCCGGCTTCTAAAGAAAGTATTTTCTCCATCAGATTCTTGTTTTGGAGACGTTCTTTCTGACGCTCCTCAATAAACGTTTTCCTCCGGAGACGCTCTTTCATGTACTTTTTCTTTAAACTTTTCTTACGTTTCCTCTCAACATCGTGATTTTGCAGGAGGAGATTGTATTTCTCCGTATGGTCATCATGCTCCTTCACGAGGGCCTTATAATTGTTTACGGCCTTTTCGTGACGTGATGCCATGTCGAGGGCCTCCGTCTCTCCCTTCTTCATGTGAATCAGAGCAAGCCTATGCTCATGCTCGACGTCCGAATGTTTACGACGGACATCCTCTAGCTCGTGGCCTCTGGCGTCAATCAGAGCGCGATGCTGTTCTTGCTCATCGTCTTTCGTATTGATTCGCCTTGCTACCTGGTCAATATAGTAGGTACATACGACTGCTTCCTCGTGTGCTTCTTCGGCACTGCGGCTAAACTTTCGCTCCTGTCTTTTAGATTTGGCCAGGAGGCGCTGCAGCTCCTCTATCTGAGCAACGAGGGCAGCACGCTCAAGGTCTGCTGCATCGTCCTACGTAGAACGGTGGCCAACCTCTGGGTGAGCACGCACCTCGACGCCCTCACCTCCATAATGCCCCGCTAGCTGAGGAGGCTTGTCGTAGTCCACGACTTCCGCGTCCTCATCCTCACCGAGACGTCCCTCACCGCCATAATGCCCCGCTAGCTGAGGAGGCTTGTCGTAGGCCACGACGTTCGCGTCCTCATCCTCACCGAGACGTCCCTTACCTCGAGAGTGTCCACGGCTGACTTGACGACCACCAACCGACAACACTTCCTGAATTAAAATTAGAACAACAAATATTTTTGTAATGAATTTCATTATTCTAAATTTGTATAAACATTGGTAATACAAAAAACACAAACCGCAGTCATTGGAACTTTCCTGAGATGAAAGTTCCAAGTATACATGAAACTTTCTCAACTCAGTACAATAGTTAGTAAACGTGACTGGAGGTCTATAGTATATCCGATGGTCATTAAGGCTGAATATAACCTGTTCACCACCAGTTTAAAATACTGTAAATCAGTAAAGTAAACTTCCAGTGTATATACACTGAGAGGTATACACCTCCCGGTGCATACATCTTGTTGTAAGAGACCTGAAGAACAGGTACTAACTTAGTAACGATGAGAACAGCGCTGTATAACCCCTGTGGTTTAGCGCTTCTATTTGATTATAATAATAATAATAATAATAGTAACGATGAGAGGCCAGAAGGCTCAGCGGTGTTCGAACCGTTGTTTGTGCAGAAGATAGCGGAATATAGTGGAAAGGTAGCATGCAGGTTACATATACACACGTAGACTAGAACAGCCTTTATTTACTGAGGTACACTACTACATGGAAAGTAGTCCGGCCAGACATGGGTACAGAAAGAATCTATCGGACCAAGACTTTCGCAGTCCGATTGCAAGACCATCTGGACAAGACATCCAGGGTAGCCCTGGAAAGTCCAAGGACAGTCCGAGAGCTCCAGTCCGGAGCCAAGACATCCAGGGTAGCCCGGAGCCAAGACATCCAGGGTAGCCTGGAGCCAAGACATCCAGGGTAGCCTGGAGCCAAGACATCCAGGGTAGCCTGGAGCCAAGACATCCAGGGTAGCCTGGAGCCAAGACAGCCAGGGGTAAGAGGTCGTCCACTCAGACAAGGACGGAGGATAGAACCACCATTACGCAGTGAAATGAATGATCCACGTGGGTTTAGCACCTCATTATCATCAATTATTATTATATTTAACAATTTTCCCACTTATCCAATTATATATATCCATCTATGTCCCTGTGTCCCCATCTGTCTCTCTATATACCCATGTCTTCATCCCTCCTCTCATGGTATTATTATTATTGAACTAGTCATATCAACATGAGTCATATCTACATACAAGGAACTTTGTAATGTCTTAATTTCATTAGTAATACTTTGACATGTCACATGGGTTGCTTTACTGTGCATTTATATATTCCTCAATACATGAACGATCAAACACACAGTGTACAGGAGCGCCATTCTGTCAGAAGTATTTGTAACAAGCCTAAGTTTGTCGGAGGTACTTGTAACCAGGCCCAAGCGGTTTCGTTTGTAAGGTTTCAAGCCTGTCTGATATACAAGGGTCATTAAGGCTGTATGCCACCTCTTTACTGTCCATACCCTAAAATATATACCTTTTGGTGTGTATGTACTGTTGCTCTCATTGTACACACACACACACACAGTAGCGGCCAGTGTAGAGGCGGGGCCAGGAGCTATGTCTCGACCCCTGCAACCACAACTAGGTGAGTACAACTAGGTGAGTACACAAGCCAGTAGTTGCTTAATCACTGACATGTCGTCATATGACTGAGACTCACATCAGGCCATACTTTCTCCTTGACGAAGCAGGAAAATATGTCCTGGCGAAGAAACTACGAGCATTTGCATTATAGGAAAACTTTAATCTGCTGCTGGAGGCTCCAGTGGTCAGTAGCGGGGGAAGATATGCTGATCATCCACTCCTAGCCAGTCGGCTAGGGGGTAATGCGGCTTGTTACTCGCCACCCTTCCCTACCTTCTATTCCATCCTCCACCCTCTTCTACTCCTAAAACATTTTTCTTCATCCTATCCCTCTTCTACACTTTCTCTCCTACCTACCCACTGCTTCTCTCCTACCTACCCACTGCTTCCCCTCCTACCTACCCACTGCTTCCCCTCCTACCTACCCACTGCTTCCCCTCCTACCTCATCCTCTACTCCAGGCACAATCCTACCCTACACTTCCTCCTCTAACTGTTCCTTCACTCTCTTCTAACTTACAATGCACTTTTCGACTCTAGCTAGAGTCGTTCCTTTGAACGCATCTACCTGGACTTTCTGCTCATTTCTGCAACATTGTAAACTGATTATGTGTTGGTTGCAACAGACGGAGGATCAAGCCTCCAGAAAGTCTTGCGCTGAATAACCCAAATGGATTTAGCGCTTAACATGAATTAAGCAATAGTAAGGTTGTTTTGCATTTTGTATCGTTTGTTTTATATATATATATATATATATATATATATATATATATATATATATATATATATATATATATATATAGTATATATATATATATATATATATATATATATATATATATATATATATATATATATATATATATATATTATATATACATATATATATCATATATATATATATATATATATATATATATAATATATATACATATATATACTATATATAATATATATATATATATATATATATATATATATATATATATATATATATATTATTTGATGTTACGTTAAGATAAGATGCGTGCGGCAAGTACCAACAGCCTGAATGAGTTGTAGACAGTGAATCCCATGAACAGCACTCAGTAAATCCCTTGAATCACAATCAGTGAACATACAGTCAGTACCCGATCAGCCAGGCTGTGGTTGGTACGTTGGACTACGTGCGGTCAGCACTAACAGCCCGGGTGATCAGGTCCTGATCTACCGGGAGGCCTGGTTAAGGACTGGGCCGCGTGGGCGTTGACCCCCAGAACACCCTCCAGGTAAATTCCCGGTAGGTAGACCCCACATTCACATATCCTTCAACACCATTCGTCTTGTCGCGTCCCGTCGATATTTCCGGGGACGCGACAAGCGCCATCTCACGATATACACCTGCCTGCCTTAGGCGACTTACCCTGACGACTAAACTAACAACAGCGATCGATGTCACACCTTGGCGAGCAAGCGACTTGCTCCTGATGTATTCAACCGGTACCTTGTCCCACTTTCGTCATTCCCCGGCGTCCTGATGTTGGGTTGCGTCTGTTACAAAACAACTTATTCACTTCATCAACATGCCTCAAGAATTTCCGTCACCTTTAAGACACAGAGTCTGCCAGCAACGGAGACGTCTGGCTTTGTGACGTAAGATGCTCCTTCCCTTATATGTAAACCCTGGTGGAAATATTCAGACCCTTCCCTTCATCACGCCTCACTTTATTTTAAGCGGTTTCTTTTTTCTTTAATTTTTACCTTATAGCCAATTGCTCTAATTAAAATATCGAAGTGAACAAGAAAAATAAATTGATTTTTAAGCAAGTGAGTGTTTGTGGCCACTGCGTGGGTGAGTGGAGCCTGGTGTGGTGTGACCACTACATGGATGAATGATTGTTGTGGTGGTGGTGTGGCCACTACGTGGGTCAATGGTGGTTAGTGTGGTATGGCCACTGCGTGTTTGAGTGGTGGTTAGTGTGATGTGGCCACTACTCCTTGTTTGTATATGATGACAGGAATCTTGATGGTGTGGGCTGGCCGCTGGGCGCCTACCCCCTCACACCATCTGGAAACAAGAGAGGCAGTGGGCGGGCCTGAACCACCCGGTCCGGGTGGTGATGGCTTGGGATAGACCAGGTGATTCAGTCTATCCCAGTGTATACTGAATCGCTCCAATTCACACCACTACCACACTCGGTCCTCTTTCCTGACAAACCTTACCTAACCTAACCTGCCCAGTACCTGCGAGGGTAGAAACATTGGGAGTGTTTCTTTACACTAGTTGTCTATGTTCACCCATCAGTAAAATGGGTCTGGGTGTTAGTCGACTAGTGTGGGTCGCATCCTGGGACAAAACTGACCTAATTTGCCCCGAAATGCTCAGCATAACAAGCGGCTTTCTATATAGTAGTATGTCATTGATGTTAGCTAGACCTGTATACCTTGTACATGTACTTGTAGTAAATAAAGATATTATTATTATTAGCCGAGTTTTCAAAATTTCTGGTCTGTATGTCTGAAAGGGTCGCTTAGGTTTCGAGTTAATGTCATGAATGATGTGGTCGTAGTTTTGGTGGCTAAAACTGAAAGAAAAAATCTAGTTATTGCACTTCATAATAAACGAGTTCATCGACCAGCTAATAAAATTTACCAAACCCGACCCTGATCCACCGGGAGGCCTGGTTGAGGACCGGGCCGCGGGGGCGTTGACCCCCGAAACGACCTCCAGGTGGACTCCAGACAGGTTGACCCCAGATATCCTATTGTTTGGTGACTTGAATTTAAGACTCTCAAATAGAAGAATGAAGCGACTTCAGGAGCCAGACTGGATGTTCAGTCTCTCTCATCAGAACTTCTAAGACTGAAATAAATTCGCCTTATGCCTGCAGACAGCAGAAACAACCAGACTAGCGAATACTCTAGACCTCACATTTACAAATAATGAAGATCTGGTGCGGAATAGTGGCGAATACAGTAAATGGAACTTCAGACACAAACATCCTCTGGTCCTATTCAACAAAACTCAAGTCATAAACGTGTGTTTAACAAATATATCTTTATGAATAAGAACATCAACTACACCAGTCTCCTATCTGACAAAAGGAGACACATAAACCATAACATGAGACACATAAACCATAACATGAGACACATAAACCATGCATGAGAGTGTCATCCACAGAAGACACAGTGAGCCTCACAGCTGATATAAACCAAGTTTTCCAGTGGGCCACTGACATGTGATGTTCAATGAGGAAAATTTCAATTATTACAATACGGACAAACTGAAAAAATAAAAACAAGATCAGAGACACAAGACAAACTCAGATCGTTTAAGAGTGTAAGTCAAGTGTGAGAGACTTAGGAGAGATAATGTTAAGAGAACAGACGTCGTGCCAACAAAGCTGGGATGAGGAATGCCACAGTCGCAGCACCACAAATGATGGCGACTCATACAATCATGTCACAGAAGTATTGCTTGTAAAATCATCCTCTTGTAACATATGTGAATGAATGGTACAGCTTACCACATTATATATATATATATATATATATATATATATATATATATATATATATATATATATATATATATATATATATATATATATATAATCTTTATTGATAGACAGAATACATTTGTAGAAAACACAAACATGAACATGAATACAATGGTACAATATGTCAAAGATTATGAATCTCCTCCAGCTCCTCCGAAGCCGGACGCGAGCCAAGAATGCAGCATGCGTTTCCCCTCTGGATGGCCACACTGAGACGCTGGAACATGAACGTGGCTGCCCTTGGGTCCTTGGTGGTGTCGATGAGTCTGGAACCCAGTTCTTTATATATATATATATATATATATATATATATATATATATATATATATATATATATATATATATATATATGAAATAAGCAGTGTAGTTGTTGTTTTGACATGAAAGAAGATTGTCATGTTTCCACAGTGGAGTGAAAGAGATGTCATTGTTTCCTGCGTGAGGCAGGGAAGAATGTTGCAGGTGATGCGTGCTGGCTGGGCAGTGTGGGTGCTGGCTGGGTGGGGAGGTGCTGGCTGGGTGTGTGGGTGCTGGCTGGGTGTGTGGGTGCTGGCTGGGTGTGTGGGTGCTGGCTGGGTGTGTGGGTGCTGGCTGGGTGTGTGGGTGCTGGCTGGGTGTGTGGGTGCTGGCTGGGTGTGTGGGTGCTGGCTGGGTGTGTGGGTGCTGGCTGGGTGTGTGGGTGTGGTGGGTGGGGGTGGCGGGAGGGCAGGTGTGGCTGGGTGTGTGAGGTGTGGTGGGTGTGTAGGTGGTGTGATGGGTGTGGGTGGTGGAAGGGATGGCGGTGGTGGTGGGTGTGGGTGGTGGATGGGTGTGGGTGGTGGATGGGTGTGGGTGGTGGATGGGTGTGGGTGGTGGATGGGTGTGGGTGGTGGATGGGTGTGGTGGCGGATGGGTGTGGGTGGTGGATGGGTGTGAAGGCGGATGGGTGTGGGTGGTGGATGGGTGTGGTGGGGATGGGATGTGAAGGCGGATGGGTGTGGGGGGAGGAGGGACGCAGGTGGGTGTGCGGGCGGAGAGAAAGGGACGCAGGTGGGTGTGCGGGCGGAGAGAAAGGGACGCAGGTGGGTGTGCGGGCGGAGAGAAAGGGACGCAGGTGGGACGGGGAAAAGAAAAGTTAGAAGAAAGGGGAAGATTTTTGTTTCAGGTGACCCAGAGGAGCGAGTCAGTGAGCTGCGTCACTCATCCTGTGAGTACACAGAGTACATTACGCTACACATAGCTGACTACTGGTTGCGTCAACCTCATCCTGTGAGTACACACAGAGTACATTACGCTACACATAGCTGACTACTGGTTGCGTCAACCTCATCCTGTGAGTACACACATAGTACATTACACTACACATAGCTGACTACTGGCTTCGTCAACCTCATTCTTGTCTCACCAACAACAAAAACGTATGGCGACGTTTCGGTCCATTCTGGACCATTGTTACGTCACAACTGTGGCGGAAAAAAAAGAGGGTCCAAAACCTATATAGTTCCTTTCTTGACTGTTGAAAAAATTAGGTATATTCAGAGAAAGATCGCAGTCACCACGATTCGAACCCACGTCTGGGGAGTGGCATACCTTCCCAAGTGACACCTTAGATCACTCAGCCACAGCTGCCACAAGAAGCTGGGCAGTGTGGTTTCTTGCCAGCTCCGGCCACACCAGTGGGCCTCAGTCATGGTGTCAAACTATTCCATTCTCCTCCTGTATGTTCTGGTCACACGAGGAAGGAAAGAGAAAGGTGGAAAGGAAAGGAGAGTAACAGGAAAGGGGGATGAGGATTGAGGGAGGAGGAAGAGGTGAGAATCAAGTGAGCGCAATCAGTGTCAGTCTTGGGTGTCGGGGAGACGCCACCCTCGCTGCTGCCTCCCTAAGGGGAAAGGGGGAAGAGGAGATAGGGAATAATAGAGGGGAGGGATTTAATTTGACCCATCCTACGTCTTGTCTTCCCCCTTCTCTTTCCCTCACCACCATCACTACCACTAAAACCACCACCACCAACACCAACACCAACACCACCAACAACAACACCACCTCCACAACCACCACCACCACAACCATCACAACCACCACCACCATCACCACCACAACCACCACCACAACCACCACCACCACAACCACCACCATAACCACAACCTGTCTATGGCTGTGTCAATTCCTCTCACCTGCTTCTCATCTTTTCCTTCTGTCCCCATCGCCCCTTTCCTCCTTTCTCCTCCTTTACTCAACCTTATCTCTCTCCTCCTCCCTCTATCCCACCTCTTCACCCTCACAACATTACATTTCAACACACCCAAAACAACCAAGTTTTATTTGATCTTTTCATCTCTCTCTCTCTCTCTCTCTCTCTCTCTCTCTCTCTCTCTCTCTCTCTCTCTCTCTGTCTCTCTGTCTCTCTGTCTCTCTGTCTCTCTGTCTGTCTCTGCCTCTCTCTCTGTCTCTCTGAGTTAATTAAATGCCTTACCTCTTATTATCATTACTCGGAATCCCGCAGCGAGACATGAGGAAGTGTTGCTGGTGAGTGTTGCAAGAAGTGTGTCTGGTGTTGATGAGTGTTGCAAGAGTGACAGTGTGTACAGGTGTTCCTACACCCACTAGATGCACGGGGTGTCTGTCACCTTACTACAGGTATCCCTCCTTGACGGTCCTCCTCCACCAGGGATACCTATTAAGTCCATTTGTTATTATTTATTGGGTTATGAATTATTATTAACTTCTCACTACCAAAAGAACCGGGAAACAACAATTATGGTTGTAAAACATTTGTAGATGGTAGTGAATAACCTTATTCATGAACACATTTGTCTGTATGTACACCTGTGTGTATATAAAGGGTATGTGCACATACTCTTTTAAGGCACCGGCAGTCTCCCACCGAGGCACTGTGACCCAAAAAAGAAAAACGAAAGTTTATCTTGTTAAATTTAGTAGGAGAAGAGGTTACTAGGCTCTTGCTCCCGGCATTTTATTCGCCTCTTACGACACTCATGGCTTACGGAGGAAGAATTCTGTTCCACTTCCCCATGGAGATTATGTACACATGTCAACATATAAAGTATGTAAACCTGTTAACATTCAAAGCGTGTACACCTGTGTGCATACAGATTATTTACGGTTCTCTGTCCAGACTGCACGCATGTGCGTATCTGCACGCATATTTCAACCGTTTTCTCACATGAATGTGTCAGAATGTTGTTTTGTACACACACACACACACACACGCGCGCGCGCGCATGTAAATAACCTGCCCGTAATTAGAAGAATAATTAGGAAGAATTCTTGCCGCTACGGGGACGGGTATTGAAGACCAATTAAGAAGTCGAGATAAACGTAGTTTGGGCTGTCGGTCGCCAGGTGGTGCTCAGGGGTAAGGAGGGAGAGAGAGAGACAGAGAGAGAGAGAGAGAGAGAGAGAGAGAGAGAGAGAGAGAGAGAGAGAGAGAGAGAGAGAGAGCTCATATAGGTAACAACTCTTAGCTTGTAAATAAAGTTAGGAACCTTAAACCTAACGTTGTAAAACTGTGTACAAAAAGTGAGAGAGAGAGAGAGAAAGGGGGGGGATGGGGGGATGGGGGGGTAAGGCAGTAAAGGGTTTCATCTATAAACACATCATGACACGGAGATAGGGAAGATAAGACGGCAAAAAGATAATGCTGGTAGCACGTAGATGCCTCGTTGGGGTGAAGGATGGGCGCTTCCAGGGAAGGGAATGGAGGGACTGATTGGGGTAAGGGAATGGAGGTTAGGGAATAGAAGGAGGAAGAGAGAGCGAGCGAGCGAGAGTAGCATAGCAGCTGGTAGGCGGTGTGTGTGGGGCATCCCAACAATAAACGTCGGTGCCTTGGTGTCCCACTCGCGCCACGGCAGACAAAAACCCCTCGTCTCTATGGCCTTGATCGTCCGTGAATCCCATTAACGGCCATTCCAATACCCTTCTGCAGGGAGAATAACAAGGATCCAGCGGCTGTTGTGTAGCGCTGATTGGGGCTTCGAGTGCCTGTTGGCTATATAGGAAACTTCAATAGACGCTGGGGTAAAGAATGGACTGCCTGGGAGAAGGTCACCGAATTTGCAAGTGGAAAGGAGAACGTGTAAAATAAATTGTGTAATTCAATACTTTCACACGCATGAGAACATAAGAACAAAAGCATGAAGGCGCACTGCTGTAGGTCTACTGGCCTATGCTAGGCAGGGCCTACCTCAAATCCAACCCCTCTCACTCATATATTAAAATAGGCAAATAAAGGCTAAGTTCAGTAGCCACAGGGATGTTGCGAGGGTAGTTGAATACACAGTTTCAAGAGTGCGTATGGTTGTTCCTGAGAGGGTAGGAACCGGTTTTGACAGTCGATTGAAGGGTCAGGGGCAGTGCTAGGAGCAGAGACTCGAGCTTCGCCAACAGCTCGACTTTCAGAGACTTCGATCTAGTGGCAGAAGTGGCTAGTTTATTGTGCGCCCCATTACTCCCATTAATCCCATTAATCTATCTTGTGTGGAAGAATTTATCATTAATTCACTTCTCTCTTTCTGGTTAGTATTATTATGTCATCATCAACATCATGGGATCGCTAAACCCGTAGGGATTACACTGCGCCTGTGGATGGAGAAGGGGGGATGGAAGGCATTCGGGCTCAATTCAGGGAATTTAAGCACAGGAACCTCCCTTGAGGGGTCTCATTTTTTTAATGTCTGCTCCTGGCTTCTCTGATGAGCATTTTGAGTCATCATGTGATGATAAGTGCTTATCCTGATGACACAGAATCAGTAATGATCAAGGAGTCGGTCTCAGTGCTATAAGTGACCTTTAATACTATCTAGAGTATTTGAGAGATCATTAAGGCATTAAATACCATGGGACAGAGAGGTCCTCCCTGTAGTGTACCTACCAGTATTTCTTTAGTCTCGCTTACAAAACCTTAGTTTGAAACAAAGGAAACTCAGTATGATAAATAACGTATTTATTTTTATTGCCGAAAAGTTCCGCTTTCACAGCAGGCAGACCTTCTATACTAGAGGAGAAGTGAGGTACAGCAGCTGGAGGTGAGGTCACAGGTGAGTGTGGCCCACTAGTGGATGTAGGTCATGCTAAACACTTGTTTAACAAAGGAGTTGCAGAAGCCTTGCCCTGTACCAAGACACCATGGTGTTGCATCACACAAATGCAACACCAACAAGTTTATGCAATAAAGGTGTTGCACAGGTGTTGCACAGGTGTCTTAATCATCCACTTGTCGGTATTGTGGACCATCACTGGCAAGAAAATCCATTATTTAACTGAGTAGGTTGCCATCAAACTCTCCTTGAAGGGATCGAGCCTCGACACAGAAGAACTGGAAACTGGCAGGAAATAAATGGCCACCAAGTGCGGGTAACTGGTAGAAAAAAATGATAAAAATGGCCAAAATGAGCCTGATTCAGAGAGCAATGAATGCCCGACAAGAACGGGTAAATGGAGAGTGTGCGGGGGCTCAACCCCCCCGCGGACACTATTAGGTAAACACACACACAGGCGCGCTCTGGAAGAAACTGAGTAACTGGAGTGAAAGATGCATAATGGAATTTAATGTAGATTTGTCGTGTAATGGAAATAAATCTCCAGTAATAACCTCCAGTCATAGCCCTCCCCCTTCCCCCGCCATCACTCTCCTTTCTTTAGTCTTTCTATCTTTTCTTTTCTCTGTTTCTCCCTTCCTACTTCCCTATTCTCTCTCTCCCCAGTCCTCTCGCTCTTCATTATTGTCTCCCTCTCTTCACCATTCTTTTCCCACTCCATCCCCTCTTCCCTTCCGTCTCTCTCCCTCCCTTCCTTCTTACTCCATTACCTCTTCCTTATCTCTCCATCCCCTCTTCTCTTCCTTCTCCTCCCTCTCTTCCTATTCTTATCTTAGTATTTATCAATCATCTTCACATTATACCTAACCTTGTCCAGTGGAACAAGACACAGGTGCGACACTCAGGTATTCGAAACATAGCGCCTACACAGTAGGCTCGGTTAAAGGCTCCAGTCTGATGCTTCAGCATGGCATCGTCAAGACCACGCAGGTGAGCCCCTCTTCAGACGACTGAGGGACTGATCCCCTCCTGGAAGTTTTGCTTCAAGGCTGATGGACCGACCGTATCGTCTTGACTGCTCCGTGTTCTCCACCTCTGTATTCGACTGATGAAGCCCGCGGAGTGAACGAAACGTTTCGAAATAAAAAGGATACCTAACTGTTGCCATTGTTATACTACCATTGTTATTCAGTGTTATACTACCATTGTTATACTACCATTGTTATTCAGTGTTATACTACCATTGTTATTCTGCCATTGTTATATTGCCATTGTTATACTACCATTGCTATACTGCCATTGTTATACTACCATTGTTATACTGCCATTGTTATTCAGTGTTATACTGCCATTGTTATATTGCCATTGTTATACTACCATTGCTATACTGCCATTGTTATACTACCATTGTTATACTGCCATTGTTATTCAGTGTTATACTGCCATTGTTATACTACCATTATTATTCAGTGTTATACTGCCATTGTTATACAGGGTTATACTACCATTGTTATACAGGGTTATACTACCATTGTTATTCAATGTTATACTACCTCTCTCTTGTCTTCAGTACTGTTCATTCATACGGGTAAGCAGAGAAAGAAAGAGAGAGAGAGAGAGAGAGAGAGAGAGAGAGAGAATGTATGTGTGTTTTTACCTTCACTTGTTTTTATCCGTCGCCCACCTTATTTAATGGTGGTGTTGGGAGGGTAGACAACGGCTAGCGCATCGTCCACATCTCCTGAGGGATGGCGGTGGTGCTGCCGAGAAAGGCACACTCTTCCCCGCCGTAATTATTCTCCTGGAGGAGTATTTCCTGTCGCTAAAGTGTAAAAGATGACAAGGTGAACCTGAAGTTGTTCTCCACCTGCTTGTGTAGAGACGCACTTCCAAAAGGGCGGTCAGGTTTCAAGCCTTCCTTCCTGTTTGTTGCTTTTGAAGACTGCGATGATATATCTGCGTTGCTGTGCCTCCTTGAGAGAACGTTTCGCTCAGTGGAGAGCTTGATAAAGCTGTAGCTTTATAATATATGTCTTGTGTGACTGTATGTTAGATGTCTCGCTTCCCTCTGTTTCCCGAGTCCATACTCGGTCTCCGGTCTTTCCCCCTTCTCCAATTTTCACAACCTTGTATTTGTGTGTGTACTTACCTTTTTGTGGTTGCAGGGGTCGATTCACAGCTCATTTCCCGACTGTTAAGACACTTGTCGCCACTAGGTCCACTCCCTGCTCCATGAGCTTTGTCGTATCACTTCTTAAAGCTATGTATGAGTGTATGTGTGCGCATGTACATACGTCTTCATGCCCCAAGGAATGCCACCTCATATCACTTAACATATATTCACACCTTAATAACTCAGAATACTTCTTAATGGATAGTCTTGACACGGAGCGATGGTTAAGGCAACCCAGGGCGATTAACTGGTGTTGTGGCGGAGCTCCACTAATGGGCAGGATAATGGAGGCACCGGTGTGATGGATGTAAGATACCACCAGGAGGAATGCTGACCATTGTTGATGTTGATATCCAGTTTTAGAAATAGATGATACGGAACTTATAGAGACGAATGTGATTAACCGTTGAGAGAAAGGAGGAAGAATGTTGCAGTGTATACGAGTCTTTTATAGTGCAACGCTGCATAATAGGAATGCATTCATTATGATGGAAAAATATAGTTTTGAGAGCCTTCTAAGTACATATTCATAGGTAAAAACAATACAATATTCCAGTAGGCCTGCTGCGGTGTTCCTTATTTATGTTCTTTCTTTCTTATGGCATTTTATTGAGACGAGGTTTCGTGCATCAGGGACTACGATCCTGGAGGCTACCTGGAAGTGTTTCCAGGGGCCACACCCTTGCTGCCCGGTCCCAGACCAGGCTCTTGGTGCTAGCCGTTAGGAATCCAACATATGCACCACAGCCCGGCTGATCAGGAACTGACTTGAGGAACCTCTTAAGCTCTCTCTCTTGAAGACGGCCACTTGGTGATCCTTACAGTGTATGAAGGCAGGGTTTTGAAAAGTCTTGCTCCCTTCACGCTCATTGAGGTGTTCCATTCGTGTACTCGCTGCATCCCTACTTTTCATTGGGTGACAAATTTGTGAGAGCAGATTAGACACGAGTCCCTCTTGAATATTCCAGGTGTACATTATAATGCATCTTTCTCGCCTACGTTCACGTGTTCTATGCGAGCACGTTCTCCAGGTTCTCAATTTCACCTGCCTTGTACGGAGCTGCTAGAGTACAGCAGTATTCCAGAGAGAAGTGATTTGAAGAGTACCGTCATTGGTTGGTCATCTCTCGTTGTATAGATTCTAGTTATCCAGCCAATCATTTTCATCGCGGTTTTGACTATGACACTTTTGTGATCCTTGAAGATGAGATTTGACATAATCACTCCTAAGTCTTTCACATTAGTCTTACGCTCTCCTGAGTAATTTGAGTTTGCTTGATACTCCGTTCCAGTCATTATTTTATCATTCTTTCCATAACAGAGTAACTGAAACTCTTCTCATTAAACATCATATTATTTTCTGTGGCTCTATGGAAGACTTGGTGTGTATCAGCTTGAAGGTTTGCTGTGTCCACACTGAAGGAGATTTCCAGCATTTTCTGCAAAAGATGATACGGTGCTGTGATTTGTCTCTTTCTGTGTCGGATATTAGAATGAGGAAGAGAACTGGGACAAGTACTGGGTTTTGTTGAACAGAACTTTTCACTATGGCAGCCACTGTTCACTATATCACTGAGTTCTGTTCGTTAGAAAGTTAAATATTCATCCGCCCACTTTTCCAGTTATTCCTTTTGCATGCATTTTGTGGGCTATTACATCAAGATGGCACTAGTCCAAGGCTTTTGGAAAGCCTGTGCCCACTAGATCCGCATGCCGTTTGTCTTCTACTGAATCCAAGCCCATGTTGTAATGGTCAAGCAATTGCGAGAGGCAAGAGCGACCTGCTGTAAAGCCATGCTATCCGGGGGTTGTACAATAATTGTGATTCCAGGTGGTCAGCAGTCTTGTTTCTTGAGACTCAACGTCAGCGATGTAGATCAATAGTTTTTTTTGCGATTGCTTTACTGCCACCTTTGTGGAATCGGACTACGTCAGTGGTTAAGAACTGGCATGATTTCTGTATCTAGGGTCCTCCTCCACAGAATATTCAAGGCACGAGACAGTGGTTTCTCGCAGTTCTTAACGAATATGGAGTTCCAGAGTCAGGACCTAGGGTAGAGTGCAGGAACAAGCAATCAATGTTTTTCTTCAAAATGGGGTTTAGATTATGTCATAAATTATGGAGATGTCAGCAGGGTTTTTAATCTCATCCACGAAAAACTCATTTGGATTGCCAATTTTTAGGCTGATTAATTAATGGCTCACTGAACACACTCATATTGTGACTTCAGTATTTGACTCACGTATTTGTTGTCTTCATTGCAGGTTTCATCTGCTTTAAGCAGGGCCCCGATACTGGCTGTCTTTTTAGCATATGAGAAATATTTTGCATTTCTTTAAAGCTCATTTATGGACCCGAAAGCTCTCTCTTTCCCGGGCCTTGTATGATACATACAGTTTGATCTCAGTGTTTCCCATTTCACCTGGACAGTATTTATTTTTGTTCTTGAGAAAGTCTGCAGCCTTTGAGAAGTTCTGTAATTCTCCGTCTTCGCCTGTAGAGGGAGCGCCTCTCCCTTCCTAACTTGCATCTTCTCTTTTTTCTTAATGGTACGTGTCTGGATCATATTTCAAGCGCTATTTGGCTCAACCTTTCCAGACACTGGTTAAAGTTCATGTCAGTCGCATTTTTATTCCAGTAAAGTTTCAGTAAGGTCATGATTTATTTAATTCCAGTTAATGTTTTTGTTGTTGAAGCTGAATTTATTAAATGCACCCCCATGACTGTATTTTGCTGCTGAAGGTCAGTTTATACGGAGATTTGAACCTCGATTGAGTTGTGTCTTGAATTACTCGTTTTTAATACTATTATTTTCCATATCAGACGTTTCGGTCCGACTAGTCATATGACTGGTTAATCATGCAAGTCGGACCGAAACGTCGTTATAAGTTTCAGTCTCCAACGTGTGGGTTATTTATGTATTGTTCCAGTCACGGTATTGTACCTTTGTATACTTTTATAGTTCAGTTGTGTTTATCTGAGCTCCTGGGATTCTCTCTGCTATCACCGTCTGTGCTACCTACTTCCATTTTAGATATCGTAAACTGGAGTCATAAAGCAGCTAGTATATCATTTGTGGTGTTAATTCAGTGTAATAAAAGTCCCTGGTGGGCGAAATGTCTTCTCAATAAAATGAAATAAAAGGCAGATTCTGCCTTGTCTCGTTCTTCAAGACGATTTACATCACATGTCGGTATATCACTGATATACCTGCATTATCCTAGTTTCCTTCCTATTTGAGAAGAAGCCTGAGGTCAGTGCCTCTGAGGGCGTCCAGAAGGGCAACCTTCACACACCATTCATTCTCCACACGCTGAAGAGCGGAACCAGCATTGTCCATGACCAGAGAGCTGAACTTCAGATTCCTTGATGGTGAATGGAATCAGCATGATGGAGGCGCAGTAGAGGTAAGCACCATTCATTGTTTAGGTATGATGGGGCACCTAGAAGACGGGAATCAGCAGAGGTGCTCGTTGACAGTCAAGAAGCAGAGCCAAGAAGTACGAAGAAGCATCCCTGTGTACAAGAGTAGGTGAATACAGCTAGGGGGGGTCACACACACACACACACACACGTTATTTCCAGCAACTTAGAAGGAGAGCCAAGAATACATAGTAGTAACAAACAGTCTTCAACTTTATATGACTCATAAATAAAAGTAATGGGTTGAAGGAGGTGAAGAGTGAAGAATGTGAAGGAGGGAAGGGTAAGAAATAAGAGGTAAGGTAAGAATATGAAGAGGGAAGGGAAGAATGGAAGGAGTGAAGTAAAGAATATGAAGGAGGTGAAGGGTAAAATATGAAGGAGTGAAGGTGAAGAATATGAAGAGGTGAAGGGAAGAATATGAAGGAGGTGAAGAGTGAAGAATATGAAGGAGGTGAAGGGTGAAGAATATGAAGGAGGTGAAGGGTGAAGAATATGAAGGAGGTGAAGGGTGAAGAATGTGAAGGAGGTGAAGGGTGAAGAATATGAAGGAGGTGAAGGGTGAAGAATATGAAGGAGGTGAAGAGTGAAGAATATGAAGGAGGTGAAGGGTGAAGAATATGAAGGAGGTGAAGGGTGAAGGAGGTGAAGGGTGAAGAATGTGAAGGAGGTGAAGGGTGAAGAATGTGAAGGAGGTGAAGGGTGAAGGTGAAGGGTGAAGAATATGAAGGAGGTGAAGGGTGAAGAATATGAAGGAGGTGAAGGGTGAAGGAGGTGAAGGGTGAAGAATTGAAGGAGGTGAAGGGTGAAGAATTGAAGGAGGTGAAGGTGAAAGAGGAGTGAAGGGTGAAGAATATGAAGGAGGTGAAGGGTGAAGGTGAAGGGTGAAGAATGAAGGAGGTGAAGGGTGAAGAATGTGAAGGAGGTGAAGGGTGAAGAATGTGAAGGAGGTGAAGGGTGAAGAATGTGAAGGAGGGGAAGGGTGAAGAATGTGAAGGAGGGGAAGGGTGAAGAATGTGAAGGAGGGGAAGGGTGAAGAATATGAAGGAGGTGAAGGGTGAAGGAGGTGAAGGGTGAAGGAGGTGAAGGGTGAAGGAGGTGAAGGGTGAAGGAGGTGAAGGGTGAAGAATGTGAAGGAGGTGAAGGGTGAAGGTGAAGGGTGAAGAATGTGAAGGAGGTGAAGGGTGAAGAAGGTGAAAACTAAGACACATGTGCAACATCTGGGTATATTTACTGTAGACGTTTCGCCCTCCAGTGACTATCAATACAAATTCTGGGACATAATTTGAAGACACATGTCTTCAAATTATGTCCCAGAATTTGTATTGATAAAGCCACTGGAGGGCGAAACGTCTACAATAAAGATACCCAGATGTTGCACATGTGTCTTAGTCTTCATCTTGTCGGTATTTTATACCATTCCTGTACACGATGAAGAAGGTGAAGAAGATGAAGAAGGTGAAAGAGGCGAAGGATGTAAAGGAGATCTGTCTTACGGAGACAGAAGTTTATACATCATACTACATGTTTGAGTCTGGCTCACACACACACACACACACACACACACACACACACACACACACACACACACACACACACACACACACACACACACACACACACACACGACACAGGGACTAACCCAGCAAGAACAGTCATCATATTCATATGGCCGGTAAGAACCCCTCTACCTCTTCATCTTGATTCAGAGAACACTGCGTGGCAACATATTTGACTGAACAAAAGAACGTGAACATAAGAAAGAACACTGCAGCAGGCCTATTGGCCCGTACTAGGCAGGTCCTGCTCAAACCCAAACTTTCTAACTAAAAAATACCTATTCTCAAGGTTTAAACTTTAATCACCTTACAAATAAAATCAGGAACTCCGCTTCCTGATTGCCGCAGTCTCTGATTTATCCCTAATCCCCGTGGATCTGATGGAGGTCCATCTGCGTGGAGCTATGGCCCGATTTTCTGTTATCTTTTCGTGAAGAAGATTGGCCAAGATTTTCAGTACGGGAAGGTTCGTGACCCAGAATAACCCAAGAAAGCCAAACACTGTGGCGTATTTCCATTGAGGTTCTTTGATCCTCTTTCCCAGGATGCGACGACCATCAGTAGGTCACACCGTGGAAGAACATAAGACAGAATATAAGAGCATAAGGAGCACTGCAGCAGGTCTACTGGCCCATGATAGGCAGTTTCTATTTACTTCTTGGTCAGCAGGAGTAGTATCTGAAGAGACTGGAACATAAGCCTCGCCTCGTCCAGGACTGAGTCCGGGTCCTTCGGTCGTGAACCGAGAGTTCTATCACTGAGAACCGTGAGGTTTATGTCGCGTCTGTTAGCAGATGTGAATGTCGTTTCACCTATGAATTATAGCACGACAAGAACGCAAGCCACAGTGCCATGGCTTGTATCAGTCACAAAACATAAACACTCTCGAGAAGGACGGAAAGAGGGATCGAAACGTCGTCCTAATAACCTTTTCATAATTGTGTGACTTATGCCGCAGCATGTTTCTAAATAATAGTAATTCGGAGTGTGTTGCTTATCTGTCCTCGTCCCTGGCACTGCCCTTCCTCGTCCCTGGCACTGCCCTTCCTCGTCTTTGGCACTGCCCTTCCTCGTCTTTGGCACTGCCCTTCCTCGTTCTAGCCACATCAGGTCTTGTTCTAGAACCAAAAAAAGGGGCTAAATTGAAAAAGAACCTGACAAGGAAGAGATGACTTGAGGAAAGAAGACTCAGGTACTGACTATGTTGACAGAGATGAGGAAGCAGGAACAAAGATGTGGGAGAGAGAGAGAGAGAGAGAGAGAGAGAGAGAGAGAGAGAGAGAGAGAGAGAGAGAGAGAGAGAGAGAGAGAGAGAGAGAGAGAGAGAGAGAGAGAGAGATGCGACAGAGAGATGCGCCAGAGAGGTGTGGCAGTGAGGTGCGGCAGTGAGGTGCGGCAGAGAGAGAGAGGTGCGGCTGATAGGAGCGGCAGGTAACAGAGGAAGAAGGGCGGGGCTCTTCTGCTGAGGATACCAGACAGGAATACCAAAAAGGATCAGGAACAGGAATAGGTACATTATTATTATTATTATTATTATTATTATTATTATTATTATTATTATTATTAATATTATTATTATTATTAAGTGGATGATAATAAGCTCAGGACTGAGCTTGGGCAGGTAAGGATAATGGGCTAGTGAACAATCAGGTCAGACCAGAGTCCTAATGGTCCAGCAGGACCATGAATACCGCCCCACCCCATCAACCCTCCGTCCACCCTTCCACCCCCCCCAACCCCCTCATACACTAAAAAAAAAATCTCGTTCTCCCAGACTTCGGTATCGCCCCGGCAAAAATTCTGTCGCCACCCAGAACGTGGACTCCAACACAACAATAGAGAAATTACGAAAAATTACGAAAGCTTAATTGTGGAATTCACTCAACTTACTGTTGTTTCCCACGATGACTACCGTGGGAATGTGTCCTAACTGTATAATATATATATATATATATATATATATATATATATATATATATATATATATATATATAATGAATAGAGCTAATTTTCAGGTTTAGGTCTCATTCCGTATTCGGTAACACAAAATTAGTACAAAATGAATATTGGCTGTAGACCAGTGTTACCTGGCAGTCCCCAGCTTCACCGGGACTCCTACGGGTTTTGCGCTTCCGTATTACTATTACTACGACTACTGCTTCTACTACTACTACTTCTGCTACCACTACTATTACTACTACTTCTACTACCACTACTATTGCTACTACTACTTCTACTACCACTACTATTGCTACTACTACTACTACTACCACTATTACTACTACTACTACTATTGCTACTACTACTACTACTAATAACAAATCAGCATCTACATCTCTGCTAGGTAATAAGCACCACCTCCCCTCACCCCTCCACCCCTTCTATCCCCCCTTCCCTATGCATGCACTCTCCCTCCTCCTGTCTCTTTCCCCTCTTCCACCCTCCCCTCATTCCCCTCCCTGTTCCACACAGAGGCCGTGAGACGCGCAATAAAAGTCCCATGATTATTCTGGCAGTGGAGAACGATGCTCTAATGGCCAACACAGCTGTTAGGGCATAACGAACCATTGTTAGGGGGAGTGGAGCGGTGGGAGGGGGGAAGCAGGTCTATAATAGTGGGGAGGGGGGAAGTGGAGTGGAAGAAGAGAAGGGGTGGAGGGGGAGGGAGTATTGGAAGAGAAGGGGAGTGGAGGAAGAGAAGAGGGGGTGCTGGTGGGGTAAGTAGGGGTGGTGTGGTGGGTGGGGAAGAGAGGTGGTGGAGGGGAGGGTGAATAGAGAAGGGGTGGAGTGGGGGAGTTGAAATGAAAGGGGCAAATTATGCATAAAGGGAGGAAGAGAGGGAGATGAGGATCGTGGGAGGAATGAATGGGCGAGACAGAGAGGGACTGCGGGGTGAAGAGATATATGGGGGCGAGAAGACAAAGGAAAGCAGAGAATGATAAGGCATACAAAGAGAGCGAGAGAGAGAGAGGTAGTTCCAGTCCCCTTGGATCCAGAGCCCTTCACCATCCTCGAGGCAGCCCTCCCTTGAAGGATGCTGCTGAGGTGCAGTTCTTGGGCCTCTGTGTCGTCTGTCACTCTCGTACCTCTTCCTGAAACTGTGCGAATCTTGTCTTCCAAATACAACGTGCGGTTTTTGCAACGTGCGGTTTTTGAAATTAAGGGATGGATGTGAGTTGACCTGTGTCTGTGTACTTAGATGACCTGTGTCTGTGTACTTGACCTGTGTCTGTGTACTTAGATGACCTGTGTCTGTGTACTTAGATGACCTGTGTCTGTGTACTTAGATGACCTGTGTCTGTGTACTTAGATGACCTGTGTCTGTGTACTTAGATGACCTGTGTCTGTGTACTTAGATGACCTGTGTCTGTGTACTTAGATGAACTGTGTCTGTGTACTTAGATGACCTGTGTCTGTGTACTTAGATGACCTGTGTCTGTGTACTTAGATGACCTGTGTCTGTGTACTTAGATGACCTGTGTCTGTGTACTTAGATGACCTGTGTCTTTGCACTTAGATGACCTGTGTCTTATGTAGTGAGCTGACTGTGTAGTGTGTTGGCTTGTGTCTGTTGTGAGATGACTTGTGTCTATGTAGTGAGTTGACTTGCTTCCGTGTAGATATTTAACTAGTGTCTGTGTACAGACATGCGTCATGTCTGTGTAGTGAGTTCACTCGTGTCCTGTAAAGACGTGTTTAGTAGTTTCTCGGTATTTGCTAAGTTTTCCCTGATATTCCAAATTTCACTTACCTTTTATCATCTGGACACGATTCCATGTGATTTGAGAACCAATATCAGGCGGTCTGGCACAGAACTCAAGTGTCTGATGCCTAATCCTCGCAGTTTCAGTTTTACAGGGAGCGGGCTACCCACCAGTGCTGCGTACTCGAGAAAGTGCTCTTACAGATGCAGTGAAGACCACTTTCAAGTGTTTATCTTAACCTCAAGATTATAAAAACCTACTTAGTATTTTCCCAGTTGCTCAAATGTTGTTGTTGTGGAATAAAAGGCACTTATGTCCTGGGCTGTACATACGTGTCTTTTTCAACATCTTGTAGACATCACCATACCATTTTTCAGTTGACAGTAGATGTGACTTGAACCTGACTGGCTTGGACCAGTAGGTGAATTGGACCTGCCTAGCATGGCCCAATAGGCCTGCTGCAGTGTTCTTCCCTTTTTATGTTCTTTTGTTATTGTATGTCTGCTCCTGGTGAAGGATCCGGCAGGCAGCGGCCATCCAGGAAGAGTGTAAGCCTGAGTGCCACCTTTGGCACTCTCGCTGGATTCCTGCTCTTTTTCATCTCACGCACGTGCGTTCGTAATATCTGCACGTTTCTTACACGTGCTGCACGAACCAGTTTGACCTTTGCCATGTGTGAGTGCGTGCGTCCAGAGAGGTCATTTACGTGCACTGGAAAGCGAATAACTAAGAGAGAACAGATCTTAAGCGAATTCCACTGCTGCATGCTATCATCCGCTGGTTGCTGTATGCTATCACCCGCAGGTTGCTGCATGCTATCATCCGCTAGTTGCTGCATGCTATCATCCGCTGGTTGCTGTATGCTATCATCCGCTGGTTGCTGTATGCTATCATCCGCTGGTTGCTGCATGCTCTCATCCGCTGGTTGCTGTATGCTATCATCCGCTGGTTGCTGCATGCTATCATCCGCTGGTTGCTGCATGCTATCATCCGCTGGTTGCTGCATGCTATCATCCGCTGGTTGCTGCATGCTCTCATCCGCTGGTTGCTGTATGCTATCATCCGCTAGTTGCTGCATGCTATCATCCGCTGGTTGCTGTATGCTATCATCCGCTGGTTGCTGCATGCTATCATCCGCTGGTTGCTGCATGCTATCATCCGCTGGTTGCTGCATGCTATCATCCGCTGGTTGCTGCATGCTATCATCCGCTGGTTGCTGCATGCTATCATCCGCTGCATATATTCCAATACATTCATGCATATATTCCAACACATTCCAGTACGTTTCTGTATAAATACATTCCCCTGTATATATTCCAGTACATTTCCCTTCATACACCTGACAGATGTGTCAGGTGTGTGAGGTGTGACAGGTGTGACAGGTGTGTCAGGTGTGTCAGGTGTGACAGGTGTCAGGTGTGACAGGTGTGTCAGGTGTGACAGGTGTGTCAGGTGTGACAGGTGTGTCAGGTGTTACAGGTGTGACAGGTGTGTCAGGTGTTACATGTGTTACAGGTGTGACAGGTGTGACAGGTGTGTCAGGTGTCAGGTGTGACAGGTGTGACAGGTGTGTCAGGTGTGACAGGTGTGACAGGTGTGACAGGTGTGACAGGTGTGTCAGGTGTGACAGGTGTGTCAGGTGTGACAGGTGTGACAGGTGTGTCAGGTGTTACATGTGTTACAGGTGTGACAGGTGTGTCAGGTGTCAGGTGTGACAGGTGTGACAGGTGTGACAGGTGTGTCAGGTGTGTCAGGTGTGACAGGTGTGTCAGGTGTGACAGGTGTGTCAGGTATGTCAGGTGTGTCAGGTATGTCAGGTGTGACAGGTGTGTCAGGTGTGACAGGTGTGTCAGGTGTGGGTTCTGGGCCGCAGGATCCTCGCTTTATAGTTGTCTAGCTCAGAATCTTTGCCAGTTATTACGATACTAAATTTATAAGCTTGTCTCTTTTGGTCTGGTTTATCTTTCCCCCTGTGGTCTGCATTCCTCCCCTGTGTGTGTGTGGGGGGGGGGGAAGGTCGCGGGGATCGAGTCCCGGATCCCGCGTCTGTGAGAGAGAAGGTGGCTGCTATATCCACATTAAGTTGCTCTCTCATACAGGGCCCCGTATTCTCCCATTCTTATGCTTCTCTCTCACTTTTTGTTCTCTCTCTTCTTCTCTCTCTCTCTCTCTCTCTCTCTCTCTCTCTCACACACACACACACATACACACACACTAGCAACTATTTAATGCAAACTATATATATATATATATATATATATATATATATATATATATATATATATATATATATATATATATATATATATATATATATATATATACCTAAAATTATATTCGGGCAATAAACTTCAAGGTGCTCTAAAGACACAGGTATAATTGGTAGGCTAATAATAATCTTCAGCCTTATTCGACGCCTTGCATCACTTTATAGCCTCGTGAGAACACAAATTTAAATCACTATATAAAATACTTTGAGAATCTGCAAGAGAGAGTTCTTACAAAATATGACACGTAATGAGAAACCGGTGTGCGGTATAACTGGATAATAATACTTTAACTCCGGGCTGGGATGATGAAGCTGTGGTCATTACTTGTGCAAGATATTAAGCTGTGTTGGGCTTCCTGCAGAGCTGAGGGCACATTTGCAAGTGAATAAACGCATATTTCAGTGTATAAACGCTCGTTGCAAGTGGTTAAAGGCGCAATGCAAGTGAAGAAATGCATACTCTGGTGCGCAAATGCAAACAGAAGTGCACAGATGCACATTACTGGTGCATAAACGTAAACTGCAGTGTACAGACGCACATTACTGACGCATAAACGTAAACTGCAGTGTACAGACGCACATTACTGACGCATAAACGTAAACTGCAGTGTACAGACGCACATTACTGGTGCATAAACGTAAACTGCAGTGTACAGACGCACATTACTGACGCATAAACGTAAACTGCAGTGTACAGATGCACATTACTGACGCATAAACGTAAACTGCAGTGTACAGACGCACATTACTGGTGCATAAACGTAAACTGCAGTGTACAGACGCACATTACTGGTGCATAAACGTAAACTGCAGTGTACAGACGCACATTACTGACGCATAAACGTAAACTGCAGTGTACAGACGCACATTACTGACGCATAAACGTAAACTGCAGTGTACAGACGCACATTACTGGTGCATAAACGTAAACTGCAGTGTACAGACGCACATTACTGGTGCATAAACGTAAACTGCAGTGTACAGACGCACATTACTGACGCATAAACGTAAACTGCAGTGTATAAACGCACATTACTAGTGTACTAACGTAAACTGCAGTGTACAGACGCACACTGCAGAATAATACATATAGATAAACGTACGCTGAAAATAAAATTGCCACTGGTACTGCATGAAAGTCACGTACCAGGGAAGACAAATTAAAACACAGTCAACTAGAAAAAAATTGGTTTAAAAAACCGATAAGTTGATAAATGAGACACTTGTGTAACATTTGGGGAACGTTTCGCCAGGGTGAGTGAGGGGAACGTTTCGCCAGGGTGAGTGAGGGGAACGTTTCGCCAGGGTGAGTGAGGGGAACGTTTCGCCAGGCTGAGTGAGGGTCTGATTGATACCTCAACTCCTCCTCCTCTGCATTGGTCCCACAGTCAACAAAATTCACAACGCAATGAACAGAATACAAAAGCGCAATTTACAAAAATCACAGCGCGGTGAACAAAACCCACAACATACTGAACAAAACCCACAACATACTGAACAAAACTCACAACATACTGAACAAAACCCACAACATACTGAACAAAACCCACAACATACTGAACAAAACCCACAACATACTGAACAAAACCCACAACATACTGAACAAAACTCACAACATACTGAACAAAACTCACAACATACTGAACAAAACTCACAACATACTGAACAAAACCCACAACATACTGACCAAAACTCACAACATACTGAACAAAACCCACAACATACTGAACAAAACCCACAACATACTGAACAAAACCCACAACATACTGAACAAAACTCACAACATACTGAACAAAACCCACAACATACTGAACAACCACAACATCTGACAACCCCATACTGAACAAAACCACAACATACTGAACAAAACTCACAACATACTGAAACCAAACATACTACAACCACACATACTGAACAAAACTCACAACATACTGAACAAAACCCACAACATACTGACCAAAACTCACAACATACTGAACAAAACCCACAACATACTGAACAAAACTCACAACATACTGAACAAAACTCACAACATACTGAACAAAACTCACAACATACTGAACAAACACACATACGAAAACCACAACATACTGAACAAAACCCACAACATACTGAACAAAACTCACAACATACTGAACAAAACCCACATCTGACAAACTACATACTGAACCAAACCCACAACATACTGACAAAACTCACATACTGAACAAACCACAACATACTGAACAAAACTCACAACATACTGAACAAAACTCACAACATACTGAACAAACCACAACATACTGAACAAAACCTCACAACATACTGAACAAAACCCACAACATACTGAACAAAACTCACAACATACTGAACAAAACTCACAACATACTGAACAAAACTCACAACATACTGAACAAAACCACAACATACTGAACAAAACCCACAACATACTGAACAAAACTCACAACATACTGAACAAAACTCACAACATACTGAACAAAACTCACAACATACTGAACAAAACTCACAACATACTGAACAAAACCCACAACATACTGAACAAAACCCACAACATACTGAACAAAACTCACAACATACTGAACAAAACTCACAACATACTGAACAAAACTCACAACATACTGAACAAACCACAACATACTGACAAAACCACAACATACTGAACAAAACCCTACAACATACTGAACAAAACTCACAACATACTGAACAAAACTCACAACATACTGAACAAAACTCACAACATACTGAACAAAACCCACAACATACTGAACAAAACCACAACATACTGAACAAACTCACAACATACTGAACAAAACTCACAACTTCATACTGAACAAACTCACAACATACTGAACAAAACCACAACATACTGAACAAAACCACAACATACTGAACAAAACTCACAACATACTGAACAAAACTCACAACATACTGAACAAACTCACACATACTGACAAACCACACATGCAAACCTCACAACATACTGAACAAAACTCACAACATACTGAACAAAACCCACAACATACTGAACAAAACTCACAACATACTGAACAAAACTCACAACATACTGAACAAAACTCACAACATACTGAACAAAACTCACAACATACTGAACAAAACTCACAACATACTGAACAAAACTCACAACATACTGAACAAACACAACATACTGAACAAAACTCACAACATACTGAACAAAACTCACAACAACTGAACAAAGCTCACAACAACTGAACAAAACTCACAAACATGAACAAAACTCACAACATATGAACAAAACTCACAACATACTGAACAAAACTCACAACATACTGAACAAAACTCACAACATACTGAACAAAGCTCACAACACACTGAACAAAACTCACGAAATACTGAACTAAACTCACAACACATTGCACAAAAATCCCCCCTATAACCAGTCTTTAATTTCGTTCGTCTCACTAATTACATTAGTGAGGTAGAATTTGCCTCACGAAAAAAAATCCGAATTTAATTTTTTCCCACACCATGAGTGGCGTGTGTGTGTGTGTGTGTGTGGTGTGTGTGTGTGTGTGTGTGTGTGTGTACTCACCTAGTTGTACTCACCTAGTTGTGGTTGCAGGGGTCGAGTCAAAGCTCCTGGCCCCGCCTCTTCACTGGCCGCTACTGGGTCACTCTCCCTGCGCCATGAGCTTTATCATACCTCTGCTTAAAGCTATGTATAGAGCCTGCCTCCACTACATCGCTTCCTAAACTATTCCACTTCCCGACAACTCTGTGACTGAAGAAATACTTCCTAACATCTCTGTGATTCATCTGAGTCTTCAACTTCCATCTGTGTCCCCTTGTTGTTGTGTCCCATCTCTGGAACATTCTGTCTCTGTCCACTTTGTCAATTCCTCTCAGTATCTTATATGTTGTTATCATGTCTCCCCTATCTCTCCTGTCCTCCAGTGTCGTCAGGTCGATTTCCCTTAACCTCCCTCGTAGGACATACCCCTTAGCTCCGGGACTAGTCTTGTTGCAAACCTTTGCACTTTCTCGAGCTTCTTCACATGCTGGCTAGGTGTGGGTTCCAAACTGGTGCTGCATACTCCAATATGGGCCTAACGTACACAGTGTACAGGGTCCTGAACGATTCTTTATTAAGATGTCGGAATGCTGTTCTTAGGTTTGCTAGGCGCCCATATGCTGCAGCAGTTATTTGGTTGATGTGCGCCTCAGGAGATGTGTCTGGTGTTATACTCACCCCAAGATCTTTTTCCTTGATTGAGGTTTGCAGTCTCTGGCCCCTAGGCTGTACTCCGTCTGCGGTCTTCTTTGCCCTTCCCCAATCTTCATGACTTTGCACTTGGTGGGGTTGAACTCCAGGAGCCAGTTGCTGGACCAGGCTTGCAGGCTGTCCAGATCCCTTTGTAGTTCTGCCTGGTCCTCGTCCGATTGAATTCTTCTCATCAACTTCACATCATCTGCAAACAGGGACACTTCGGAGTCTATTCCTTCCGTCATGTCGTTCACAAATACCAGAAACAGCACTGGTCCCAGGACTGACCCCTGTGGAACCCCGCTCGTCACCGGCGCCCACTCTGACACCTCGCCACGTACCATGACTCGCTGCTGTCTCCCTGACAGGTATTCCCTGATCCAATGTAGTGCCTTCCCCTGTTACCCTGCCTGGTCCTCCAGCTTCTGCACTAATCTCTTGTGTGGAACTGTGTCAAACGCCTTCTTACAATCCAAGAATATGCAATCTACCCACCCTCTCTCTCTTGCCTTATCGCTGTCACCCTGTCGTAGAACTCCAGTAGGTTTGTGACACAGGATTTCCCGTCCCTGAAACCGTGTTGGCCGTCGTTGATAAGCTCATTCCTTTCTAGGTGCTCAACCACCCTTCTCCTGACTATCTTCTCCATGACCTTGCATACAATACATGTCAGTGACACTGGTCTGTAGTTTAGTGCTACGTTCCTGTCTCCTTTTTTAAAAATTGGAACTACATTTGCTGTCTTCCAAACCTCAGGTAGTTGCCCTGTTTCGATAGATGTGTTGAAGATTGTTGTTAGGGTACACATAGCTCCTCTGCTCCCTCTCTCAGGACCCATGGAGAGATGTTATCTGGCCCCATCGCCTTTGAAGTATCTAGCTCGCTTAGTAGCCTCTTCACTTCCTCCTCATTTGTGTGTATTGTGTCCAGCACTTGATGGTGTACCCTACCTCTCCTCCTTTCTGGAGGCCCTTCTATCTCCTCTGTGAACACCTCTTTGAATCTCATGTTGAGCTCCTCACACACTTCCCGGTCATTTCTTGTGACCTCCTCCTACCTTCCTCAGCCTGATCACCTGGTCCTTGACTGTTGTTCTCCTCCTGATGTGGCTGTACAGCAGCTTTGGGTCAGATTTGGCTTTCGCTGCTATGTCATTCTCGTACTGTCTTTGGGCCTCCCTTCTGATCTGTGCATATTCATTTCTGGCTCTACGACTGCTCTCCTTATTCTCCGGGGTTCTTTGCCTTCTGTACCTCTTCCATTCCCTTGCACACTTGGTTTTGGCTTCCCTGCACCTTTGGGTGAACCATGGGCTCATCCTGTCTTTTTCGCTTCTCCTGTTACCCTTGGGTATAAACCTCTCCTCAGCTTCCTTGCAAATTGTTGTCATATATTCCATCATCTCGTCTACTGACTTCCCTGCCATCTCTCTGTCCCACTGAACTCTGTGCAGGAAGTTCCTCATGCCCACATAGTCACCTTTCTTGTAGTTTGGCTTCATTTGTGCAGCCCTTCCTGCTTCCCCTCCACTTGTAACTCTACTATGTATTCGAAACTTAGAACCATATGATCACTGGCCCCAAGGGGCTTTCATGTGTGATGTCCTCAATATCTGCACTACTCAGGGTGAATACTAGGTCCAGTCTCGCTGGTTCGTCATTTCCTCTCTCTCTGGTAGTGTCCCTTACGTGTTGGTACATGAGATTTTCCAGTACCACCTCCAGCATCTTAGCCCTCCACGTTTCTTGGCCCCCATGTGGCTCCAAGTTCTCCCAATCAATTTCCTTATGGTTGAAGTCACCCATGATCAGTAGCTTCGCCCTGCTCGCGCGAGCCCTTCTGGCCACTTCTGCCAGAGTGTCAATCATCGCTCTGTTACTCTCATCATACTCTTGCCTTGGCCTCCTGCTGTTCTGTGGTGGGTTATACATCACTGCAATTACCACCTTGGGACCTCCAGACTGTAGCATCCCTACTATGTAATCCCCAGCTTCTCCTCCGTCTCCTCTCTCCATCTCGTCAAAATCCCATCGGTTTTTGATCAGCAGTGCCACTCCTCCACCCCCTCTGTTCCCTCTGTCTTTCCTCAGGATCTGGTATCCCATTGGAAAGATGGCATCTGTTATCATACCTGTGAGCTTGGTTTCTGTGTGTGTGTGTGTGTGTGTGAGGAATGTTTGGTAAGAATGTATGTTATGTATGCATGATAAGCATGTTAGGAATGCTTGCTATGAATGCTTGTTAAGAATACATGTTAGAAATGCATGTGAGCAATGCGTGTTATGAATGAACCACGGTACGGGAGGGGATCGAACTCACGGCGTTTGAGTCGCAAAACTCCAGGCCAGTGCGTAAACCACTGGGCCAGCTGGCGACAATAAAATTATCCAACTAGGTATATTTATACACTGTAGGGAGGTTAGCATGGGCCGCCACCATAACCACAAATGCTAACCTCCCTATGATGTATAAGTATACCTAGTTGGATGAATCTTATTGTAGCCACCTGGCCCAGTGGTTTACGCACTGGCCTGGAGTTTTAGACTCACTTGCCATGCGTTCGAACCCCACCTGTGCCGTGGTTTGTAATCGCATTATTACGATTTCGTGAATCATGTCACGAATGTTTTTTTTAGAAAAGTCTGTTAGGAATCTTACTAGGAATGCTTGCCTGTATCCTGAAGTATACTGTCACCTTGTTAGAAGGTTGCCAGCCGTCACGTTGTTTACCAACTGGTTGCCAGCTGTCACGTTGTTTACCAACTGGTTTCCAGCTGTCACGTTGTTTACCAACTGGTTGCCAGCTGTCACGTTTACCAGCTGGTTGCCAGCTGTCACATTATCAGCTGGTTGCCAGCTGTCACGTTGTTTACCAGCTGGTTGCCAGCTGTCACGTTGTTTACCCATTGTTTTCCATTATTTACTAGGTTGTATCAGCTACTTGACAGTTTACAAGCTATCCACCAGCTTGTCCCATCCATCCTCCATTTTAACAGTATCTGACAGGGTTGGATTCTAGCTCTTGAGCCTCTTGATGAAACTAAGCTATAGCTCCCGGACCCAGCTGATGATGTGCTTACCTTGGGCAAGGAGAGTTTGAATCCCGGCTTCGTGGCCTATTATACAGCTATGTAGGTTGCAGCTTCCGGGTCCCTGCCATATATATTATACATATTGATAGTCGTTCAACATGGCATAGCTCCTGACGACGCACGAGAGTGCGAGAGATCTTGAGCTAAAGATTTCCACCCCACCCACGATATATATATATATATATATATATATATATATATATATATATATATATATATATATATATATATATATATATATATATATATATAATATAATGTTCAATATTAAATACATGTATCTTGACTATTTTCCTTTGCTTCTTTACATTGTTCCAAATCTTCACACAGAAATCACTCCCTATGAGAGCAAAATACTTTTCAGACGGTGCAACATCCCCCCCCCACATTAAAAACAAAGGTGCCGGAAGTACACCGAAAAATGCAATGTCTGGGGTCCAAGGCTGTTCAACAGCAAACTGTTGATACTGTATATTGATTACCAATATACCCTTGGCTGTTTTCTAGAGGGAGCTGGACAGATACCTAAAATCAGTGCCTGACCAGCCGTGCTGTGGTTCGAGCGTTGGATTGCGTGGGGCCAGCAGTAACAGCCTGGTTCACAAGGTTCTGATTCACCGCGAGGCCTGGTCATGGACCGGGGCGCGGGGGCGCTGACCCCCGGAACTCCTTCCAGATAGGTAAGTATACTTTAATTAACTCAAGTTAGTAAATATGTTGAGTAAATATGTTGAGTAAACTGGTGAGTAAATATGTTGAGTAAATATGTTGAGTAAATATGTTGAGTAAATATGTTGAGTAAATATGTTGAGTAAATATGTTGAGTAAATATGTTGAGTAAATCAGTAAGAGAAAATATAGAAAATGCGACAGATAACGATGAAATTCCTGGCGACGCTGTATATTGAAGGTAAATCCTGATAAATCCCCGACGAACATTGGGATTTCACTGGATTTAATCCTTGCCCATCACTTTACACCTTCCGCCTCCCCCCTCTCTCTCTCTCCCTCTCCTCTCTCTCCCTCTCCTCTCTCTCTCCCTCTCTCTCTCAAAACACACGTCTCCTCTACCTTTTCCTGTCTTATCTGTCTCTTCCCCTTTAAAGACACACACACACACACACACACTTCCCTCTTGTCTGTTTCCTGTCTTCGTCGAGTTCTATATGCCTTCCCCTCCCCACCCCTCCCCACCCCTCCCCTCCCCTCCCCTTTCCCCCTGACAGACTGTTTACATTGTTCAATATCACTGATAATTTCCGGCAGCCAGACTCTCAGTGCAAATGTTGCCAGATTTTTTTTTCTTCTGGCCGAGGGTTTGGGGAGGGGGAGAGGGGAGGTGGGGAGGGGAAAGTGGGGAATAGGGTAGAAGGGGGAGAAGGTAGAGGAGGAGGATGGAGAGGGAGCAAGATAGGGAGTTAAGTGCGTGGAAGAGAAGGAGGGTCTGAGAAAGAGAGAGTGGAGGAGAAGAGGGGGAAATGGGGGAGGAATAATGTTAAAGGGGAAAAGAGGTTGTAAGCATGAAAATAGAGAGAGAGATATATATGGAAGAAAGGAGAGGTAGAGGGATATATAGATAAATCAGTAGTAGGGATCACAAATAAAGGAACGTCAGAATAAACAGAATAAAGGGAACGTGGAGAAAGAAAGGAACGTGAAGAAAAATAAAGAAATGTGAGGAAAAAGAAAGGAACATGATAAACTGGTGAGAAACATGGAAAAGAAAATCGTGAAAAAATAGAGACGAACGTGGGGAAATCGAAAGCAGCTTAGGGAAAAAAAGAGAAATGGAACTGTTAGGGGAAGCAGAGAGAAACGACCAAATGAAGGAAAAAAAAAGTGGCAAAGGCAAGTTAAAATAATAAGAAAGGAAGGAGGAAGATGAGGACTGGGAAGAAAATAGTAGCTAGTAGAAAGATGAGTAGCAGTATTAGTAATAGTAGTAACAGTAGTAGTAGTAATGTAGTAATAGTAACAGTTGTAGTAATAGTAAAAGTGGCAGTGGTAGTAGTAATAGTTGTAGAAGTAATAGTAACAGTTGTGGTAGTAATAGTAGTTGTAGCAGTAGTAATAGTTGTAGCAGTAGTAGTAATAGTAGTTGTAGCAGTAATAATAGTAGTGGTAGTAGTGAAGTAGTTGTGAGAATGGTATGTTACGTGAGTAAGTAGGAGACCGTTACAAGTGTCACAACATACATGTAGGAATGTGACAGTTTGAGTCACTGTAAGGTCAGTGACGCTGACCTGCTGGAGTTCAAACCCCGGCACCACCAGCGGGCATAGTCAGTCAGGTTGTAGACACCGATCCCGTAGGATTACTTCCGTACCTCGTGTTGTTGCTGCACCTGATTATACATGTAACATAAATAATGATGTAAACATGCCATGTCCAGACGGTTTTTGCCCTCAATCTTCAGACAGTCCGTCGATTAGAGACTGTCCCTATGTTCACAGCCGAACCAGTCACTTGCTATGTAGCCTTTAACTGTTCTTCTTAAGGCACAAACGTTCACTGACCCAGATTTTTACCCACCTGCTTTGAGACCTGCATCGCAAGGGCCTACTACCCATGCAACAGATAATATTGTTGCCTCTGAGTAATAATGCTTCTTCTCAGGGTGGGAATAACATTCCTTCCCGTCGAATCTTGTAATGAAATCCTTGAGAAATTGTGTACTAAATTTATATACGATCAATAAGTCCACTATCATCCCCCACCATTGTGCCAGTAATGGCTGAGCTGAAAGGACAAATAAGAAAGTATTCGATGCTTTACGAGCAACGATTAATCCTAACAGCGAAACGTAGGATGAAGCAATACTTGATGTTCAGTGCGCAATTAACTCTGCCTACAACGTCTCTATAGGTAATGCTCCCCATTATGTTTTGTATCGTGTAAATGTCTACCCTATGAGTTGCTGTACTCCAGTCCACATCCCAATGACAATGACCACATAATGACTCGTGCACGTATAGCACATGGTATCTTTAGCAGAATCAAAGAAACACTTCGAAAGTCAACAGCAGAATTTACTAAAGTCACTAATGCTCGAGGACAGCCAACCCAAATTAAAGTCGGCTCGAGAGTCATGCTAATTAATTTTAATAGGACGTCTGCAATGCCAAAGCTTGACCAAAAGTTTGTTGGTCTGTATCGAGTTATTGAACATGAAAATGGTAATGAGTACAAAGTTGGAGAAATAAGCACTAGTAGGCTTAAAGTGTCACATTTGGACCATATGAATTTGGTTTGTGACGATATTGACGACACTTCTGACACCCAGACTGAAGAACCAGTGTTTAACCATCTTTCTGACACTGTACCTTGTACCTCTCACCACCTGACTGACAGAGACGCACTGACTGTCGCTACTCGTTCCGGTCACGACAGGTGTTGAGGACACCCCAGGTGCCACCCAAAGTCACTAATTTTGATTCCTCTCAGCTACGGCGAGTGGCTGAAGTTGACCCCCCAGGTCAGATGAACACTGTATATATAAACGACGCTCTAGCAGAGTTGGAGTTAAATGTGAATACTTTGCGCAGATAAACAGTTATTTCAGTCATTATCTTACTATCTATGAGTTTTGCTATACTTGTTATCTTGTTGGACTGTGTCATTTTATGGTTGCTGTGTGACTCTCACTTCACACTATTCTGTCATTCTCTATAAACAAATTAATGCCTCTTACATTTATTTGCTTCAGATTTTTGTGTGTGTGTTCGCTTAGACTTCAAAAGTTGCTCAGCGTGACTGTGTGTCATTTGACATGACTGTCAGTCTAACTGTGGGTTAATTTCTACTGTACATTGATCGTGTCCTCTACGAGTTGTGGACGTTAATGGCTGTGACTTGTGCGCACCAGGTTACCCCTTGACTGTTAAGTATCTTTACTCTCTGTATACAATTTGCTCCAGAACCCACAGACCACAAGAATAGTGATCCATCAATCTCCTCTGATTCCCTCTATGATCCATTAAAATTCATTATGCTTTCTGTATGATCCAAGAGTATGATATATATTCTCTTCTTATACAACATTCATTTGCACTGCACTGAATCACTGCCTAATATTCATCACTGTGGTGTCTGCCAGTCCATTTATTTGTATGTATTAGACTATTACGACTGGTGGTGGTCGTCACGAATATCTAATAAACTCTGGGTAAAACAATTATGTATTTTTCCAGTGCCTCCTTTACATTTCTCGAACCCACCTGCAACAGCTGTAGTAGTAGTAGTTGTTGTAGTAATAGTTGTAGTATTAATAGTAGTTCAGTAGCAGTAGTAATAGTAGTAATGGTAGTTGCAGTAGTAGTAGTGGGTGCAATAGTAATAGCTGTATTAGTTGTAGTAATCGAAGTAGTAATATCTGTAGTAGGTGTAGTAGTAATAGTTGTAGTAGGTAGTAGCAATGGTAGTAAAAGTAGCAATAGTATTAGTAATATAGTATAGTAATACTTGTAGTAGCAATAGTAGCTGTAGCAGCAGCAGCAGCAGCAGTAGTAGTAGTAGTAGTAGTAGTAGTAGTAGTAGTAGTAGTAGTAGTAGTAGCAGTAGTAGTAGTAGTAGTAGTAGTAGTAGTAGTAGTAGTAGTAGTAATTGGAGAAAAGTAAAAGAAGGTTGTAGAGTAGTGGTCGTAGGAGGAAGAGGAGTCAAGAGAAGAGAAAGAAGAGGACGAAGTATGTATTTTGTTATTCCTTAAGTAAATAGCGAGTGGAACTGTGCTGGATGATGTCAAGATGTCAGGGTTTGCCGATCTGTTGTTAAGAAGCTGTCAAGGTGTGCTAAGATGTCACGTTTAAAGGGTGGTGGTGGTAGTGGTGGTAGTGGTGGTGGTAGTGGTAGTGGTGGTAGTGGTTGTGGTAGTGGTGGTAGTGGTGGTGGTAGTGGTGGTGGTGGTAGTGGTGGTGGTGGTAGTGGTGGTAGTGGTGGTGGTAGTGGTGGTGGTGGTAGTGGTGGTGGTGGTAGTGGTGGTGGTAGTGGTAGTGGTGGTAGTGGTGGTGATGATGGTAGTGATGGTGGCAGTGGTGGTGGGTGTGATGGTGGGTGTGGTGATGGGCGTGGTGATGGGAGTGGTGGGCAGGGATGTGGGTGTGGTGGGTGTGGCAGGATGTCACATCTCGAGGACATCTCATTTGCTCTCATTTCTCGACGGGCGGCTTGACCTTGCAAGGCTGAGCAGTGTTTGTAATAGCTGGTAACGGTGGGTGGGTGGGTTGTGGGTGACTACAGGAGGGTTGTGGGTGGTTGCCAGTGGGCGGTGTGAGGGCGGGTTTAAAGTTTATAGTTCCTCCTGAGCGAACTAAGTCAACATCGACTTATTTCTCGCGTTGCTATGAAAGACTCACTAAAACAGTGTGTTTGCTAATGAATAGCTGAGAAAAAACACAGGCAACTTTCTCGTTTGAAAGCTGTGTAAACAGCGATATATATATATATATATATATATATATATATATATATATATATATATATATATATATATATATATATTTTATGCAGAAATTGCGAACAAGCGATAAAAAATGCAAAACAACCACGTGTTGCAATCAACACATCAGGAGCTTGCAATGTTGCAGAGAAGATGAGGAGGTCCAAGCAAATACGATCACAAGGAACACCTTTGCGCTCATACTGTGAGTAAATACTTCACAAGATCACGACAGAGATGACAGACCTTTAGAGATGTCAGCTCTCCTATCCTTGGCTGCTATCCCTTGTTATCATGGTATCCCTATTACCGTGTTCTTATCACTAACTTTTTTCTTAATTATAATAATCTAATTACAGCAAGTGTTGCAGCCATGTAATTACAATATTGGAGTGGTTAGGTTAAGTTAGGTTCGGTTAAGTTAGGTTATATCAGGTTAGGTTAGATTAGGCTAGGTTAAGTTAGGTTTACTTGGAGTTTATCTGGATGTCGCTTCCGGAGGTCACAGCCCCCGCAGCCCGATCCTAGACTATGCATAAAGAGAGGGTGCTGAAGAGTCGTGGCCCCTTAACACTTATTGAGTTCTCTCTCAATGTACCCATTGGTCCCCTGCTTTTCATTGGAGGTTCCTGCACCGTCTATCAGCCTCTTGTGTTCATATGTAATAATTTCAGTGTGTGGATCATAGGTTTTAATATAAATAAGCCTCTTTTTGTCCTAAGTGGGTGCAATCCGGCGTGGGTTTTATCTGGGTTAGTGATGTCCAGGGTAGGTACTGTCCTGGGTAGGTTTTGTCCTGGATAGGTTTTGTCCTGGGTAGGTTCTGTCCTGGATAGGTTCTGACCTGGATAGGTTCTGTCCTGGGTGGGTTTTGTCCTACGCCCGTTTTTAAACATAATTTGGCACACCTGTAGTGTGCAGCCACCTTATCTAAAATTAGAAGAACATCGTGGGAACACAAGCTAGCTGTGTTTCCCAGCCACATTCCATCACAAATGATGAGTTTCATTCTTGAAGTAATGAAATCTATTTAGCCTGAGTTGGAAGACAATGAGGATATCGTCAAGCGTTCCACTATGCTTATTTTGACAAGAGAAGTATCAAGGGATCCAGCAGAGCTGCAGACACTCGTTAGTGGTTACTGCCATCTCTCGGGATGGCGTACACCTTACAGGGGGACTTGGAATTAATGGGGATATCACCAGGAATAAAATCAAGTATTATATATGTTCTTATGCCCCGGCAAAACTCTTTTTTTTCTGGGGTTCCAAAAGAAGGCAAGATGACGTTACTAATGCAAGACACTAAAGTTATGATCATAAAATTTATATGTAAACAAATGCCCATATATATATATATATATATATATATATATATATATATATATATATATATATATATATATATATATATATATATATATATATATATATATATATATATATATATATATATATATATATATATTTATATAAATGTTGTGATGAAGTTAGCTGAGCACAGAGCTGGAAGCTGGAATGTTAGTGGGTTGATAACCAGTGTTGGCAGATTTCAGTTTGACAGCGAGGATATCCTCAAGGACTCCTGAGTGGATGGAGTATTTTTACAGCAGCAAGAACCTCATTCTATCAGACTTAAAGTCAATGATAAGTGGGCAGTCGATTTGGTAATGCCAGAGGTCGTGTTCCCTGGTTCTTTCCATGGGACTCGCACTGGAAACACGGCAAGGTTACGAAGCCCAAGCCTGATCCCGGCAGTCACCGTCTCGCATAAGCAAGCGAACACTATGTTGCTAAGACACAGTTTTCACAGATTGTAATACTAGACGCAGATGATGCCAGATCTTCAGTACTTATTTTTTTTATATGTGAATCCGTGAATCTACGGCCACTCAGCACAAGAAGCTGTGGAGGTTCGAACCCCAGTTCGCTGATTTTGAGACATTCGGTATAACCCTTATTTTCACTACTCGTTACTTCTCGCCTCTCGAACATTGTATCCTGCGGTGGATTGGTTTTAACGAGGGAGATAATCCTGCCCAGGACCGGCTGCACCTCCATACTATTAACATGATGGTCTGGATACTTTGTTAGTATCATCTTGGGAAGTAATGTTGTGGTGGAGGGAAGGGGATGAGGGTAAGTGTTGGAGCAGCAGACAGTGTTGGAGCAGCAGACAGTGTTGGAGCAGCAGACAGTGTTGGAGCAGCAGTGTCGGAGCAGCAGACAGTGTCGGAACAGCAGACAGGGTTGGAGCAGCAGCAGACACTTCTGATGGGAAGCCTCGCAGTCTACATTACGATGATGTTCCATATTCAAATGAAGCTTAACACCGCACCAGCAAAGAGGCAGAAAAACAACTGCGCCGTTCTGTTGTAAGTGGCTTCCTGGCCTGCTCTGATGGATGGATGGATGGATGGTAGGATGGATGGATGGTAGGATGGATAGATGGCTGGACAGATGGCTGAATAGTCAGAAGCTTTCTACATATACAGTGTGAGGCGAGACAAACCTCAGGTGACGTACAGCCTTACGCTGCTCCTATTCTAATTTCTCCTCATTAATGCAGACTCTGTGTTGTTTATTGATCACCTATGCCTTCCGGGAGATGATTTCCCCTCCTATGCCATGTGCTGCTACTTAGTCTCCTATGTGGAATTTTATCAAAGGCCTTCTCTATCTTCGTGTAAAGCCGTGCTGAAAGTCGTTGATCAAATTATTTATTTCGAGGTGGCTTCAAACTGCATCATTAATTATTGATCCCATCAACTTTCCCACAATTGGTCTGTAGCTTGAAGCTGAAGATCGATCTCCCACTTCGATGTTGTGTCTCACATTTTCCATTTGCACTTATCCTGTACGATGTCTTCCTGTAGTGGTCCACCGAGGAGACTAGCTAATGGTTTGCTGAAGTCTTCTTTACATTCTCTTAAAAACACCTTGAAAACAGCTCCCCAGGGCGGATGTTGCAGGTCGGAGGGACATCCGAACCGCCCTAGTATGACAATTCTGACAAGACGGCCACTGAATGAATGTATATACACATATAATGTGTATACACACTACCTCGGGGGAGGGGGGGGGGGAGAGACGGCCGGTATATTAAACAAAAAATACCATATTTGTTACCTTCTCTGTGTGTGTGAATTAACACTATCATAACAAATATTTGAGTTCGCTAATGAGGGAAGCGCTAACGAAAAAGAAACGAGTAATACATTTTTGAACCTCCAGTGTGTTTCTTTGGTGGTGGCGACTGTGGTGGCAGACTGAGGAGTGGAGCATCTCTCATGAGAGCCGTCAGGCAAAGTTGGAGGGGGAAGACTTGGGGCTGAGGAAACTTTAGAGTTAAGTTATATAAGAGGAAGGGAGGAAAGTGGAGGGAGGAGGATTTATGTTCACAGCCAGAGAGAGAGAGTGTAACATCTGCCAGAGAGTGAGTGGGTGTATGTTTAGAGTGAGTGGGTGTATGTTTAGAGTGAGTGGGTGTATGTTTAGAGTGAGTGGGTGTATGTTTAGAGTGAGTGGGTGTATGTTTAGAACGAGTGGGTGTATGTAAAGTGAATGCATGTTTAGACTGGGTGTATGCCCAGAATGGTTGTTTAGAGTGGGTATATGCTTAGGGTGAGTGTATTCAGAGAGAGAGAGAGAGAGAGAGAGAGAGAGAGAGAGGGTGTGTTGGAAGAGAAACGAAAAGGTGAGGGAAATAGGTTGGGAGAAAATGGAAAGAGAGGGTGTATAGGGAGGGAAAAAAAGAGTGTGGAGGGGAAAAAGACGAAGATTCTGAGGAAACAAAAAAACACGAGGAAAGAAAACTCTTGGGCCGCCCTAGTGGGGAAAATATTCCCACCTCGCCATCTACATCTTCACTGTGTCTTCTCATGAAGGCCACACAGCCATCTGCCGTAACAAAATTCTTAATGCTAACACCACCATTGTTTACAGTTCTATGGACACTGTGAAAACTGTCCATCCAGTGGCCATAAACCTGGATAGGAGGCAAAAACTATCCACCACATACGAAATAACAAACCATTTGGATAGGCGGTAACCAGCTGATTTACTGTCAAGCTTGGTTCTCGCGTCCCTGCGTCCCTGCGTCACTGCGTCACTGCGTCACTCCGTCACTGCCTGGGATAAACACGGGTCTGAGAAATTTCAGTCCTCAACGGAGAAGTTTCCTGGAAAAATGATGGGAACTGCAGACCGAAGGTGAGTGTGTGTGAGTGTGTGTGTGTGTGTGTGTGTGTGTGTGTGTGTGTGTGTGTGTGTGTGTGTGTGTGTGTGTGTGTGCGTGCGCGTGTGCGTGTGTGTGTGTGTGGGTGCAGTGAGTGCGCGACCCACCCTGAGAGCGAGTTACTCAGAGTTTGTAAAGACACATTATTTCTGCTTCAATGTTTCTCTGTCTCTGTCTTTGTCTCTGTCTTTGTCTCTGTCTCTGTCTCTGTCTCTGTCTTTGTCTCTCTCTTCCTCCCTGAGTCTGCGAAGAAGAGACGCGTCGCAGACTAAAAGCTTTTATTGGAACAGCGTTTCGCTCTGTGTAGAGATTTATCAACGTCATGATTTTAAAGGTCTGCAAAGAGCGAAACGTTGTCCCGATAAACGTATTTTATTTTTCTTAACTATCGCCGGCAGAGCGCTACAGTATTTGGAACCTGTTTCTGAGACCGTCTTCAATTTTCTCGCTCGCGACGAGGTCACTGACTTTCATTTGTATCAGCTGAGCGAGGAGCTTCGTTATGCCGTCGTAGAGTCGAGTTCCTCAGATGTTTTGATGTTACAGCATTCGCTCAGTCCTTAGGAATTCACCCACGACGGTCGACTAACACCCAGGTACCTATTTACCACTAGGTGGCCAGAAACAACGGGGTGTAAGGTTTGGATTAGCCCATACCTCTTGTCATGCCTGGATTATACGATCACCACCCATCTTACATTGGTTAATTCCAAACACCTGCTTCAATAGTGCACAGACAACACCTGCTATAGCAACATACAGTCAAGATTGAGGATATTTATTAACGACATACTAGAAGTTCAGAATACTGGAAAGTAGAGAGTGACAGTATGAAGGGCAATGGACCAGACTGAGACGACTTAACAGCAAATAAAACGGACATCTTCAGAGTATTGCTGGTAAGTATCTAGGAAATTAACCCACTTAGAGAGAGGTGTGTAGGTACACTGCATACACTGCAATGCTTGTGGAAAGTACAACAAGCGCCGGTAAAGCAAGTCTCAGTGTACAGTGTATCAACCCAAAAAAAAAAAATTCCATTGTACAACACACAGTACAATGACCCGAAGTGCTGCACGCAGCACAGGAGCCGTAAACCTTGCCCAGTGCAGAGCAAACAGAGCACAACGACCGTAAAGCTTTTCCATTGTTCGTAAATACAGCAGAAAATGTCGTAAAGGCTCCTCAGTGAACAGCAAACACAATACAACGATCATAAATGCCTCTCAGTGAACTCACACCATTGTGAAGCTCTTGGTCAACACTCGTTCGCCTCCTGTACCAACAATCACCTTTGCTCTCCTCACTCTCCGCATCGCTCTCACCTTTGCGGAAGCCATCCTTTTTTTTTTCACACATCAGGTACGGGCGTAAAGCCACACGTAGCAGGATCGAAGTGGCGTGCTAATGAAGATCTTAAAAGAACGAAACGTTTCGAAATTTTTTTTTTGGTGCTTGTATTTTCTAACATGCAACAGAACAAGCATATATCATGACAACGTTTCGGCTCAAGGGAGAGTTTCTTTCATGTTTCATTGTCCTTAGTCCTGTCGGCAGTACAACATTCAGCCAAAGGTACGGGTGTGTTGGAAACACAAGAGTGCGTTGCAAAGGAGCGGGTGTCCTCCAGACCAGGGCACGGGAGGGTCTCAGGAGACCAGCGAGGAAGGACTGTTTGCAAAATCATCGTCTTGAGGTGCTGAAGTACTCTCGGTACCCCGCTGTACATGTTGAACACAAGCAGTGTTGACGCCACTATTTTGTACGTTAACCACTGTTATGCCTAATATCATGTATAAACCATACCACGGGTGGGGCTTGAACCCGCGGTCAGAGAATCGTAAAACTCCAGCCTCTCTGACCGCGGGTTCAAGCCCCACCCATGGTATAATAATCACTACAATGTATAATAGCCACCGTCACGTATAACAACCATTCTCATGTATAATAGGAAGTCTGTTAACCTCACTGCGACGAAAAGACAATACACGAGGCTAATATATGAGTCTCTCTCTCTTGTTAACCTGCGAGATCTCTTGAGATACTGGCGGTCATCTTCCCCGCATCCTGCTACCACACCTGCCATTGTGATTCTTATCCCCACTGGGAAATATGCCAGATTCTCAGCACCGTACTAGGCACTAGTGTAAGAAAAACAGCGTTTCACTATCAATCAGCACGAAGTGTAATGCGACACAATGCAACACGTAAATATATGCCATTTCCGCGTTCTTCCAATGCAAGAGATGACATCTTTTGAACTGTGTATGACACAAGCGGTGCTGGTGACGTCTGGTTACAAGCATTTTCTTTTTGGTATTTTTGAACAAGTGTGGAAGACCTTTCTCAGTTTCTCCTAGAGTATGTAGAAGTTGTTGCATCCCCCACATGGTATCATGGGGATGCAACGGGAACTATCTACCTGGAGGGTGTCCCGGAGGTCAACAACCTGCAGCCCGGTTCTTGACCCGGCCTCCCAGTGGATCAGAGACTGGTCAACCAGGCTCCTACTTTTGGCTGCACGCAATCCAGCGTAAGAGCCACAGCCCGGCTTGTCAAGCAGTGACTTCAGGTATTTGTCCAGTTTCCTCTTGGAGACAGCCAGGGGTCTGTATGATAGGCTGTTGAACAGTCGTGGGCCTCGGATACTTATTGTGTTATCTCTTAGTGTACTCATGGCGCCCCTGCTTTTCATTAGGGAAAAGTTGCCCCATTTGCCGAGTTTTTTTGCTTTGTGTGTGCAGATTTGGGCCTAGTCCCTCTAGAATTTTCCAGGTGTAGATTATGATCTTTATCGCCTGCGTTCCAAGGAGTACAGATCAAGGGACTTCAAGCATTCTTAGTAATTAAGATGTTTGACTAAACTAATATGTGCCGAGAAAATTATCTGTACATTCTCTAGATTTGCAATTTTACCTGTTAGTGTACGGCAGTATTCCAGCCTAGGGAGAACAAGTGACTTAAAGAGGATCATCACTGGCATGAAATCTCTTGCTTTAAAGGTTCTCAATATCCATCCTATAATTTTCCTCGCAGATGTGATAATGACACTGATTTGATCCTTGAAAGAGAGATCTGACATTATCACTCCAAAGTCCTTCACAATAGTTTTTCGCTCTATTGTTTGGTTAGAATTTGTTTTATGCTCAGTTCAAGCTATTATTTCCTCAAATTTTTCATAAAGAAGTATCTGAAACTTGTCCTCATTGAATATCATATTGTTTTTCGCTGCCCACTGGAAAACTTGGTTTATATCCACTTGGAAATTTGCCGTGTCTTCAATGGATGACACTCTCATGCTAATTCTCGTGTCGTCTGCAGAGAAAGGCAAAGTTCTATGGTTTACATCTCTAAGTCAGTTACAAGGATGAGGAAAAGTACGGGGGCGAGTACCGTACCTTGTGGAAGTTTTTTTTTCACTATGGCAGCCTCCGACTTAACTCTGTTAACTATTACTCTGTGTTCAATTGGTTAGAAAATTAAAGATCCATCTGCCCACTTCTCCAGTTATTCCTTTAGCACGCATTTTATGCGCTGTTACACCATGATCGCACTTGTCAAAGGCTTTTGTAAAGTCTGTGTATACTACATCTGCATTTTGTTTGTCCTCCAGTGCATCCAGGACCATATCATAGTGGTCCAGTAGTTGCGAGAGGCAGGAGCAACCTGCTCTAAACCCATACTGCCAAAGGGGCTGGCAATCTTCCTTCTCAGAACCCCTTCAATTTTTTTTATAATGTGGGACGTTAGCTCAGTCGTTCAAAATGATTTGCTATTTTTTGCCTCCTTTGTAAAGTGGGGCTATATCCATTGTTTTTTTTTTTAGCGATTGTGGGATGACACCCGTGTCTAGGCTCCCTCTCCATAGCATACTTACTGTAATTCATGCCAAAGGATTTTTTGATGAAAGTTGATCTACCGGGCAACGTTGTGGTAGCCTAGCATATTAAATTTATTTTATGTACTAGAATAGCGAAAAATTATTACGTATGGATGAGATGAGAAGGAAACCATAGGTTTGAGAATAACATAGCAACGAAGACCAATACAGACACTCACCTAAGAGGACTCAGGGAATGCGTGTCCACTTAATCAAAATGTGTCTGGGTGGTACAAAATCCTGGGAAGAGGACTGTAGTGCTCTTTCCACTGTTTACAAGTGTCCACTGGTCATCGAGGTGGACAATGTGTTAGGTCGTGCAATACAACCACACTATGACACAGTGCACACGCTGTTCAACAGCCAGGCAATAATGATTTAATTCCTGCTGTTACCAGGATGCTGTGACATGGAGACTCGGGAGTGCTGTGTCTCCTGTGCTGTGTCATCATCAGTGTTTTATGTTTGTCTGTCTGGATCTTGGAGTCGACAGTGGTGTTTTGAGCGCCTCTCTTGCTCTGTCACACAACCACATCTTTCTTAAATTAGAAGAAACAAGAAAGAACTTTAAGGGTGTTAAGTAAAGGTTTTCGCACCACCACTCTAACAGGAGCTACGACTCGACCCCTGCAACCACATGTAGGCGGATAAACAGACACACAAACACACACACGGGGCCAGGAGCTGTGACTCGACCCTGACTACACATTACCCGCTCCTCCACCACTTCACCACCACCGTTCTTTCTGACACAGCTGCTGCAGGAGTGCTGGGCCAGTCCTCCAAGCACCAGCCTCCATCGACACTTCACAATGGGTTAATTTCCCCAATTACACCGTCCTTTATTTTGTTTCTCTCTCTACCATTAGCACCCGCTTGCCATCCCCGTCACTCATTGCCTCTCCTACCCATTACCCGGCATCAGTAGGGCCAGATATCGGCATCACATGGCAGGTTACTGGCATCACCATGGGCCGCTTACTGGCATCAACATGGCCGCTTACTGGCATCAACATGGCCGGTTAAAGGAGAAATAAGGTCAGGTACTCTTTCTCTTTTCAACGTCGTGGAGGCTGGATTCAACACGGGATGCTACTGTGTCTCCTACTGCTTGCTGTTGCTGCTGCCCCTGCTGTTTCTACTACTGGTGCTCCTGCTGTTGCTTCTGCTGCTTCAACTACATCCAGTCACAAAGATATTTCTGGTTAACTTTACGATGCACCTTAACTGGTACCGGTAATTCCCGCCTCGGTGGGAGACGGCCGACTTGTTGAAAAAATATATAGTATATATATATCGTGCCGAATAGGTAAAACTGGTCATTTAGCAAGAACTCATTTAAAATTAAGTCCTTTCTAAAATTTTCTCTTATACGTTTAAAGATATATATTTTTTTAATTAATGTCAATATAAAAATTAATAATTTTGTACCAAAAAAGCCTTAGAAAACTTACCTAACCTTATTATTTTAACCTAATTCAACTAAATATATTTTAGATAAGTTTACAATAATTTAATAATAAACAAACACAATGAAATGTATTTTTTTCGTTAGGTTCAGAATGATTTTTGTGAAATTATTGCATACACAAATTTTCACTTGTCTTAAAAAGCAACACTCTTCTTGCCGAGTAAGCCAAAATACCAAGTTTTACCTATTCGGCACGACATATATGTCGTGCCGAATAGGCAAGAGAGCTAATTCCCTCCCTACTACGATGATTCTACATGAGCGACCTTCAGCCAGCGCTCAGCTGCCACCACCGTCGGTAAGAGCATCAACAGCGAACTCTGTTATAATGAGACGAGACGAACTGACACAAGTGTGTGTGTGTGTGTGTTGCTTTGGTTACCCTCTGTCAGAATCACTTGTCGATAGACACTTGTACTACTACTACAACCACTACTACTACTAATAATAATAACTATGAAAAACAACATTAACAATAGCAACATTTATCCACTGACTATTAAAGCAGAATAAACTGTTGTTTAATTTGTTTACGGCATCATTGTTTATGACCATCTTAATTATTAACTCTGTTATAAGACATACTTGTGAAGGAGCCACCACGTTCAGGTTTGTTTACTTCAGGTGGAGCCACAAACACCGTCCTGCTAGCAGTTACTCCAGCGGTTTTCCCAAAAAATAAAACATAAAAACGTGCATACCAGTAGTCTTTTTTGTACCTTAAACTACGTTTTTAATTAGTTATTTAAAGGGCAAAAACTGCATAGCACAAGCTTTCTTTTTCCCTATTTTTTTGGCAGTTATTTGATGAAAACATGCCAGGTTTAAAGGGTCACGCGTAATTATTTACGCGGTAAGATGTGATGTCATGTGTAGAGCTGAGTGGGTTATCACTGTTGTGTCTGAACTTGTCTGGGAAGAACAAGAGGCAGTGATTGGTGGTTAAAGTGTTGTCGCGTTTGGGTCACACCTTCATAAACACGCTGGCACGAGGTGTCACAGCTTCTGTAGGTATACACAACCTTCTGTCTCGATCCTCTGTGCGTTTTCATACATTCGATGCCTCAAAAGATCAGTTGTTTTGTGTTTATCATATTATTATTGTAGCTCGTTGCTATCCTTACTGTGGTATTTATCATTGTTGTATAATCTTCATATTTATATCTCGGTGTCCCGTTGTTTAGTGAACTGTAGTCTACAACTCACCACCAAGAACTTGTAAATTACTTTAGTTTCCCCAAGTGGACTCTCTTCTCTGTATCTCTCAGTTCCTTCAACTTCCACTTATTTCTGATTTACACTGCCACTCCTCCACCACCTGTCTTGGTATTTATGCTCTGCTGAGGGTATTGCACTTGTCAATGTTCCATTGAGTTTTATCTCACTGATTGCAATGTTTGGTGATGAGGAATTAGACATGAACTGATGAAGCTTAACTGAAGGTGCTGAACCTGGAGACAGTAGAAGACGGGATAATCAGTCCCTTAGATATACAGAGGATTTATCAAGAACTTTCAAAACAACGGATGTCATGCCAGTGATGATCCTTGTTATCTCTAGGTTGGAATACTGCGGCCTATTCAAAGCAGGTGAAATAGCAGATCTAGAGAATGTACAGAGAACCTTGACTGCACGTATTAGTTCAGTCAAGAACCTTAATTACAGGGATCGTTGAAATCCCTTCACCCTTTATTACGAGAACAGGTGAAGTCTCGTGTGGCTTGAAGCACATGTTCGTAAGCGAGTCAGCAAAATGCTCAACTAACAATATAAACACAAATAACTTCAGCAGAATACCACAATACCAACTGTGTTGGTATAGTGCCATGTTCTTCAAACATGGCCAAGGAGTTAAAAACCACATGACCATATCGTTGATTCTATTGCTAATGTTTGCCTTGCGCAAGAAGTGCGCATTATTCAAGAACCAGCAATACGAACAGCTAAAAGGCTGCACAAACGGACTTGATTATATATGATCCGGTAAAGAACAGCATACCGGATGTGAAGGCTGGAAGAAACTCCCACGACCACTACGAGGCAGTTTAAACGCAAGACAGAGTACTACGTCACAGGACAAGTAAAGTGATGGGCTGCCAGTTGGGCGACACACAAAAAAAAATTAAGTGAAAGCCAGTGAACGTGTGTTGCAATCATCAGACTTACAGCCCAAAGTACGTCAACTTAGATTGTCGTTACCAGGTGGCGGGGACCTGTGTCTTAGATCTTGCAACATTTTACGCAACACATTAGGAATCAGCAGGGAAGAGATTGGTTAATATGAGGTCCAAGCCATGAAGGCTGTCATCAGGTGGAGGATACATAACAGGTGGGAAGGGGGGAGGCACGGAGCCCCGCTGACCAATATCATATAATAAGCAGGGGTGGGCTAGGTTAGGTAAGTTTTGTCAGGAAACATGACAGGTGTTTCCCAACGCGGGTCTTAGTTATGTAATGAACCGCAGCTGGAGCTTTTAGTCATCTGACAGAGACCTTCCACTGGCTTACCGGTCCAGCCCTTTAAAAATTATAGTTATGCTTAAAACTATTCAGTATCAATATATAAGAAGTTCAGGAAGTCGTCCAGTAGCGGACGAAAGAAAGTCGCATATATCAACTAAGACTGAAAGGGAGAAACAAAAAATGAAAAGAAAAGGTCATTAGGTTCGAATTACTGCCTCATCAAATGATTGGAAACATTAATAGGAGACGTAATTCGAGGTCAACTTGACGAACATTGATGTGGTGGACATTGATAACAAACACTCTGGTGAAGCAAACTTCTTAAAATGTTAATAAGACACAATAACTATTGTTTCTTATTTTACATCCTTCAATGATTGAAACATAAAGAATAATTCGAGTCAATACCACTCGAAGAATAATACCACCGGAAAAACTCAAATGTTAATAAACCACAACAATGATTAATAACTCAATATTTAATACCACCAAGAATAATACCACCGAGAATAATACCACCAAGAATAATACCACTGAGAATGAGTTGTAAAAAAAAACATTTGAGGTGGAAGGGATGGACTTGACCTGCCAAAGAATAGCTGATAGACCCACAACAGTGTTCCTCAATGCTTAAGTTCTTACGATCTAATGATTATATAATAACAGTTTAGGAGATACGCAGCTAAAAGATATTAGTGCACAAGGTCTTCCATAAGTTCGGAACTATATAGACGAAAATATAAAATATGGCATTAATAGTTTATAATTAATTTATAGAACGTGTTCAGTGTGTCCACCCTAATACTGACTCGCCAAGGAAGACGAAATATCCAGCCAACAAGTACACGGTGAATGTCGTTAAGAGTGATGATGTTAGGTGCGTTGATGATGTTAGGTGCGTTGATGATGTTAGGTGCGTTGATGATGTTAGGTGCGTTGATGATGTTAGGTGCGTTGATGATGCGTTTTCCCAAATAATTCCACACTTATGGGACACCCTGTATTAATGGACTATTGCATGTATACGTCAAAGACGTATACATGTGCAGTTCTAAACTATGTTGCAGGATCTACATAAACTGTCTCCATAACAGTTCCGCACTGTGTTGCAGGATCTACATAAATCTTCTCCATAAAGCGCTGTTTGCAATCTCATAAACTGGCATCCATATAAATCCGGGACACTATTTTTAGGTCAGGAGCTAACATAAACTGTTCATAATAGTTCAACTTTCGTTTAGATTTTAAACATTATTAATGGTCTCCATAACATGTTCTCCTGTTACTTATTAGCAGGATCTACATAAAATCTTACATTGCAAAGCCGTTCCTCTATAACAGGCATATAAATCCGGAGGTCACTATTAAGTCAGTCGAGCTAAATCCAACACAGGGTGAATACTATGTTCAACGTTGGGTTACTTTCTCTGAGAACACGGTGAACTTGTTCCGTTCTTATTTCTTAACTTCAAAAGTTATGCAAGAAATTCACCTAAGAAAATATTTTGTTGAGGATTAACGTCATTTTTTTTTTTTTTTAATGTTTACGTCAAAAATATTCTGTTCGGGATTAACGTCAAATATTTTGTTTACGATTAACACAGAGATAAATCGTCAAGTTACGTTTTAAGATTTATTATTTTCCTGCAACACAACCCGGAGATCCCCAACACTTCCCTGCAACTCAACCCGGAGATCCTGAATACTTCCCTGCAACACAACCCGGAGATCCCCAACACTTCCCTACAACACAACCCGGAGATCCCCAACACTTCCCTACAACACAATCCAGAAATCCCCAACACTTCCCTACAACACAGCCCGGAGATCCCCAACACTTCCCTACAACACAATCCGGAAATCCCAAACACTTCCCTACAACACAACCCGGAGATCACATCCACAACAACCGGAATCCACACGTCCTACAACACAACCGGAGATCCCAACACTTCCCTACAACACAACCGGAGATCCCACTTCCTACAACACAACCCGGAGATCCCCAACACTTCCCTACAACACAATCCGGAGATCCCAACACTTCCCTACAACACAATCCGGAGATCCCCAACACTTCCCTACAACACAATCCGGAGATACCAACACTTCCCTACAACACAACCCGGAGATCCCCAACACTTCCCTACAACACAATCCGGAGATAACCAACACTTCCCTACAACACAACCCGGAGATCCCCAACACTTCCCTACAACACAACCCGGAGATCCCCAACACTTCCCTACAACACAATCCGGAGATCCCCAACACTTCCCTACAACACAATCCGGAGATCCCCAACACTTCCCTACAGCACAATCCGGAGATCCCCAACACTTCCCTACAACAAAACCCGGAGATCCCCAACACTTCCCTACAACACAACCTGGTGACCTACAAAACAGCCCGGAGATCTACAACACTTCTCTTCAACACAACTAAGCGAACACTTCTTCATTCACATCAAAATCTCTCTAACACAATTCCCTGTGTTTTTGTACTTCCAACATAATTCCCAACATCCTTCTATCGCCAACATTATTCTGTCATCTATCTCCAGCACAGTTCCCGATATCAGACTGTTGCCAACACAGTTTCCATCTCCAACACAATGTCCATCAGTCTCCAACACAATTCCCATCGCATTTCCAACACAATTCCCATCGTATTTCCATCTCCAACACAACTCCCATCAATCTCACACAATTCCCATGCATTTCAACACAATTCCCTCCACATCTACAAACACAACTCCCATAATCCACAATTGCCCACGCAAAAAAGTAAAAAACAAGCACAGCTTACAAAAGGGCCTAGTTTACTTTCCAAAGGGAAAAGTATATTGGTGCAAATTGCACAGCCGTGTTGCAAAGGGTGAGTTTCCGGTCTCGTGGGTTTGTTCCTGACTGGCCGTTGCTGTTGGTGGCTGTTGCTGCTGCTGCTTCTTGTTGCTGGGTATGTCCGTGGCTGCTGCCTCTCTGGGTCTGTTTGTAGCTGCTGCTGCTGCTGCTGCCTGGGTCTATCACTGGTTGTAGGTCTTTGCAAAGCCCAACCTACCTAACACAGGAATCACATGACTTCATTGTCTACCTAATCTCATCTCAAATAAGTTACACTTGCATTCCTCAAGTCACTATATCACTCCTAATATATATTATTTTTAACTCTTGTGTGTTAGAAGTGATCAAGGTTCCAGGACCGGAACGTTTTCTGATATGTCCTACTGTTTGCTCAAGTGTCTGTTTAAACCAAGTGTCGGTATTAGTTACCAGGTTTATATCTGTGGTATAACATTTGGACTCCTGTTGTTTATACTTCTTGATATAAATCCCAGTAATCTGTTCGCCTTATTACGAACGCTTGGGTATTGCTGTATTGGTTTCAGGTTGCTGCCTACCAATATGCCCACCATAACCCCAAAGTCCTTTTCGCATTCTGTATGGCCAAGTTGTATATTATTTAGTTTATAAGCGCTAGGGTTATTTACATTCCCCAACTTTAGGACTTTGCATTTATCTATATCGAACTGCATCTGCCACCTTTTTTTGATCGTGACATGAGCTTGTCTAAATCCTCCTGAAGTTCAGTGGCATCTTCATCTGAATCAATTATCCTGTCTGTTTTTGTGTCGACAGCGAATATCACTTGTTATTCCCTCGTCAAAGTCATTAATATTATAAACAACAACGGGCCTAAAACTGATCCTTGTGGAACGCCACTTTTGACAGATCCCCCTACTCAGAATTCAGTCTATTTAAGCAGACTCTCTGCTTCCTGTTGGTCAGCCATGACTCGATACATGACAGGACTTTTTCCCAATGCCATGAACTGCCACTTAACAGTCTTTTGTGTGGTATTCTATTAAAAGCTTTACTAAAATCCAAATACATAAATAATATACTCTGTATCATGATCAAATTCTTTACTGAAGAAAGTCAGTAAATTATTCAGGCAGGAACGTCCCCTTATGAACCCATACTGAGTATCATAAATAATGCTTATCAAAATGGCTTCTTACAACATATTTTAAGGAAGATTATACTAGAAATTTCAGAGCCAAACTGAATAATTTATGTAGAAAACCTTCACTCGGGAACACTAAACAAGCAACACAAAACGAACCAACAGAGGTTAAACTTTAATTAAAGCCTAAATATAAAATATAGTAGAGTGAAAATGGAAATACTATACTCACATAGATAAGACCACAAGCAGTAGTATATTCGTCGGTACTATCCTAGCCAGGGTCTTTTTCACACGGTGACCCAACGAGACCTCGAATTAACACATTTCAAATGAGACTTATGATTTCGGAACGTAATTAAATCATTTAATCAAGGAAGTAATCATACAGTAATGTTATATAAATTTCTTAATGGTGTAAACCAAACGCAGTCTTTAATATTTAATATTATACAAACAAAATAAAAATAATAAAAAATATAAGTGTACATAAAAATGTAGAAACTAAAAGTCAGTGATTAATAACTAAAAGAAATCAATTCATCTCTTCATTGTCGACAATTTGCCATAGTTTACCATTGAAGAAATGCGCAAGAAAACTCATACTACTATGTATGTACAATAAATAGTTTTCATCTATTGTAATATTAATACGTACATTCCTCAAAATTTTCCTGAAATTTCTGTTATAATCGTCTTTAAAATATTTTGTTGGTATACAAAAACATTTTAAGTCTCCTGTAAATCGTATTTACTGAATTATCTTAGTTGCGTTACTCATGACGGAGACAATTTTAAAATGGTTTTAAAATCGTGTCTTACATTTTATAATATATTTTAGATTCTGATGATGGATGAAGAAACATCCAAAACGATAATAAACTGAAGATGGTGTTTGCATGAGGAGGAGAGAGAGAGAGAGAGAGAGAGAGGAGAGAACAGAGAGAGAGAGAGAGAGAGAGAGAGAAACAGAGAGAGAGAAACAGAGAGAGAGAGGAGAGAGAGAGGGAGAGGAGAAGAGACGAAGCACAGAGGAGCAAGAAACAGGAGAGGACGACAGAGAGAGGCTGATGAGATTCACATTGTCCCATCCAAAGGTCTTGCTGATGAATGTCTCTAAGGAGATTTTTATGCAAATGTCTCGGCTTAAAGTACTACTGACGCCGCTATATCATCCCTGAAGCCTAGCAGATAGCGAATGATGGCTGATGCTGCCATCATCCCTGAAGCCTGGCAGATGACTGTGAATGATGGCTGATGCTGTCGGGAAATTATAACAGGTATATCTAGCTACTTCTACTTACACTTTAGGTCACACTACACTGGCATACACATGCATATATATACATACACACATCTAGGTTTTTCTTCTTTTCTTAATAGCTCTTGTTCTTTTTATTTTCTCTATTGTCCATGGGGAAGTGGAAAAGAATCTTTCCTCCGTAAGCCATGCGTGTCGTATGAGGCGACTAAGATGCCGGGAGCAATGGGCTAGTAACCCCTTCTCCTGTACAAATCTACTAAAAACGAGAAGAAGAAAAACTTTATAAAACTGGGTTGTCTGAATGTGCGTGGATGTAGTACGGATGATAAGAAAGAGATGATTGCCGATGTTATGAATGAAAAGAAGTTGGATGTCCTGGCCCTAAGCGAAACAAAGCTGAAGAGGGTAGGTGAGTTTCAGTGGGGAGAAATAAATGGGATTAAGTCAGGAGTATCTGAGAGAGTTAGAGCTAAGGAAGGGGTAGCAATAATGTTGAAGGATCAGTTATGGAAGGAAAAGAGGGAATATAAATGTGTAAATTCAAGGATTATTTGGGTTAAAATAAGGGTCGGATGCGAAAAGTAGGTCATAATAAGCGTGTATGCACCTGGAGAAGAGAGGGGTGTAGAGGAGAGAGAGAGATTTTGGGAGATGTTAAGCGAATGTATAGGAACTTTTGAACCAAATGAGAGAGTAATGTGGTAGGGGACCTAAATGCTAAAGTGGAGAAACATGCAGAGAGCGTGTAGTAGGTAAGTTTGGGGTGCCAGGTGTAAATGATAATGGGAGCCCTTTGATTGAACTTTGTATAGAAAGGGTTTAGTTATAGGTAATACATATTTTAAGAAAAAGAGGATAAATAAGTATACAAGATATGATGTAGGGCGTAATGACAGTAGTTTGTTGGACTATGTATTGGTAGATAAAAGTCTGTTGAGTAGACTTCAGGATGTACATGTTTATAGAGGGGCCACAGATATATCAGATCACTTTTTAGTTATAGCTACAGTGGGAGTAAAAGGTAGATGGGATACAAGGAAAATAGAATCAGTAAGTAAAAGAGAGGTGAAGGTTTATAAACTAAAAGAGGAGGCAGTTAGGGTAAGATATAAACAACTATTGGAGGATAGATGGGCTAGTGAGAGTGTAGGCAATGGGGTCGAAAATGTATGGGGTAGATTTAAAAATGTAGTGTTAGAGTGTTCAGCAGAAGTTTGTGGTTACAGGCGAGTGGGTGAGGAGGGAAGAGGAGGATTGGTGGAATGATGATGTAAAAGAGAGTAGTAAGGGAGAAAAAGTTAGCATATGAGAGGTTTTTACAAAGTAGAAGTGATGCAAGGAGGGAAGAGTATATGGAGAGAAAAAGAGAGGTTAAAAGAGTGGTGAAGCAATGTAAAAGAGAGCAGATGAGAGAGTGGGTGAGATGTTATCAGCAAATTTTGTTGAAAATAAGAAAAAGTTTTGGAATGAGATTAATAAGTTGAGGAAGCCTAGAGAACAAATGGATTTGACAGTTAAAAATAGGAGAGGAGAGTTATTAAATGGAGAGTTAGAGGTATCGGGAAGATGGAGAGAATATTTTGAGGATTTGTTAAATGTTGATGAAGACAGGAAGCTGTGATTTCGTGTGTAGGGCAAGGAGGAATAACATCTTGTAGGAGTGTGGAAGAGCCAGTTGTGGGTGTAGGGAAGTTCGTGAGGCAGTGGGTAGAATGAAAGGGGTAAGGCAGCTGGGATTGATGGGATAAAGATAGAAATGTTAAAAGCAGGTGGGGATATAATTTTGGAGTGGTTGGTGCAATTATTTAATAAATGTATGGAAGAGGGTAAGGTACCTAGGGATTGGCAGAGACGTGTATTGTTCCTTTGTATAAAGGCAAAGGGGACAAAAGAGAGTGCAAAAATTATAGGGAATAAGTCTGTTGAGTGTACCTGGTAAAGTGTATGGTAGAGTTATTATTGAAAGAATTAAGAGTAAAACAGAAAGAAGGATAGCAGATGAACAAGGGGCTTTAGGAAAGGTAGGGGTGTGTAGACCAAGTGTTTACAGTGAAACATATAGGTGAACAGTATTTGGATAAGGGTAAAGATGTTTTGTGGCATTTATGGATTTGGAAAAGGCGTATGATAGGGTAGATAGGGGGCAATGTGGCAGATGTTGCAGGTGTATGGAATAGGAGGAAGGTTACTGAAAGCAGTGAAGAGTTTTTATGAGAATAGTGAGGCTCAGGTTAGAGTGTGTAGGAGGGAAGGAACTATTTCCCAGTAAAAGTGGGCCTTAGACAAGGATGTGTGATGTCACCGTGGTTGTTTAATATATTTATAGATGGGGTTGTAAGAGAAGTGAATGCGAGGGTCTTGGCAAGAGGTGTTGGGCTAAAAGATAAAGAAGCAAATACAAAGTGGGAGTTGTCACAGTTGCTTTTGCTGATGACACTGTGCTTTGGGAGATTCTGAAGAGAAGCTGCAGAGGTTGGTGGATGAATTTGGTAGGGTGTGTAAAAGAAGAAAATTGAAAGTGAATATAGGAAAGAGTAAGGTGATGAGGATAACAAAAGAATAGGTGACGAAAGATTGGATATCAGATTGGAGGGAGAGAGTATGGAGGAGGTGAATGTTTTCAGATATTTGGGAGTGGACATGTCGGCGGATGGGTCTATGAAGGATGAGGTGAATCATAGAATTGATGAGGGAAAAGGGTGAGTGGAGCACTTCGGAGTCTGTGGAGACAAAGAACCTTGTCCATGGAAGTAAAGAGGGAATGTATGAGAGTATAGTTATACCAACGCTCTTATATGGGTGTGAAGCATGGGTGATGAATGTTGCAACGAGGAGAAGGCTGGAGGCAGTGGAGATGTCATGTCTGAGGTCAATGTGTGGTGTGAATATAATGCAGAGAATTCGGAGTTTGGAAATTAGGAGGAGGTGCGGATTACCAAAACGATTGTCAGAGAGCTGAGGAGGGTTGTTGAGGTGGTTTGGACATGTAGAGAGAATGGAACGAGACAGAGTGACTTCGAGTGTATAAATCTGTAGTGGAGGGAAGGCGGGGTAGGGGTCGGCCTAGGAAAGGTTGGAGGGAGGGGTAAAGGAAGTTTTGTGTGCGAGGGCTTGGACTTCCAGCAAGCATGTGTGAGCGTATTTGATAGGAGTGAATGGAGCATATGGTTTTAATACTTGACGTGCTGTTGGAGTGTTTGCAAAGTAACATTTATGAAGGGATTTCAGGGAAACCGGCAGGCCGGACTTGAGTTCTGGAGATGGGAAGTACAGTGCCGGCACTCTGAAGGAGGGGTGTTAATGTTGCAGTTTTATAACTGTAGTGTAAAGCACCCTTCTGGCAAGACAGTGATGGAGTGAATGATGATGAAAGTTTTTCTTTTCGGGCCACCCTGCCTTGGTGGGAATCGGCCGATGTGTTAATAAAAAAAAAAAAAATATATATATATATATATATATATATATATATATATATATATATATATATATATATATATACTCATACTTACTGAGTTACTTGACTAACTCTGTAATTAAAGTCTTCTACCAGAAAAATGCCAACCACAACAACCACTACAAAACATCTGGTGGACATTTGATTGACAATGGGCTCTCAGTCACAAGTACACTGGACACACTGTGACTTACCAGGATGAGTCCAAGAATACACTTTGCTCCTGGATCAATTATCAGGATAACTGATCCAGCACTCATGTTCACTAGATAAGTGGGCTGACACGAAGGGTGAATGCAGGGCACCTGGATATATAACACCTTGACAGGATCGTTGACTACAACTGCGACACTCATGCCCTCTTCCATATACACTTCAATCAGGTCCTTACCACCTTGTACTAATTATGGACTGCAAATTGTTTAATGAACAAGATGAGAAAGAAAATGGACTTAGTGGCGACTTCCCTTGGTATTTCACCTTGGGTTTGGTATCAGGGACTCTTAATGGTGTCTTGGACTCTTAATGGTGTCTTGGACTCTTAATGGTGTCTTGGACTCGTAGTGGTGTCTTGGACTCGTAGTGGTGTCTTGGACTCGTAGTGGTGTCTTGGACTCGTAGTGGTGTCTTGGACTCGTAGTGGTGTCTTGGACTCGTAGTGGTGTCTTGGACTCGTAGTGGTGTCTTGGACTCGTAGTGGTGTCTTGGACTCGTAGTGGTGTCTTGGACTCGTAGTGGTGTCTTGGACTCGTAGTGGTGTGAGGCCAGGACACTTTGTCCTGCTTAATCAGAGCTGCCGCTTTATCAGAATGTCATCAAAAATCATTATATTCAACACTCAGCACACACGCTGGTAATGTCCTCAAGAGCCCACTCTTAGAATATGCATTCTGGCTTAGGTCCAGAAAATCCACTGATTACACTTAAATAAGTCTTGGTTCTTAATAATCCAGAGAGACGTCAGAGGACTCGGTAAACAGAGGTGTCGGGTCTTCTCTCTTTAATACGTTCAGGAAGATGTACTTAATTAATTGAACTCCAGGACTGAGTTATCACATCCGGCCTTGGTCTATCCTCTCTGGTGCCTCACAAAAGCTGCCCTCTGGGCATTCAAACACCCTGACAAGCCTACATTGCGTGACCCAACTCAGGGTACGGTTGTCAGACACTGGCAGTGGTGAGAGCTAATTAATCACTCTCATTATGTCAGAATGTCAGTCACTATGACATAAACTCAACAATGCTTTGAGACCCCAGTAAACAAATTAGGTCAGAGGCTGTTATTTTGCAAGTGCTATCTTACGAAAGCAAAAGACTCAGAAAACGGTGCAACATGCACCGAATGCAAAGCAGGGGTGTCGTGAGAAAACACAGTAAGTGTCTGGGGCCCAAGACTGTTTAACAGCCTTCCATCATACATAAGGAGGGTTAATCAATAGGCCCCTTGCTGTCTTCAAGAATGAACTAGACAGACACCTAAAGTCTGTGCCCGATCAGTCAGGTTGTGGTTCGTACGTTGGCGTACATGTAGTGATGTCAGAGGTTGCAGTAAGTGAATTATATAGTGTGCTGCTACACTTTTATGATAGTTACACAGTGGGAACACCAGCAGTGCCTAGTTACACAGCGGGAACACCATCATTATTATTATTATTATCAAAAGAAGCGTTAAACCACAGGGGTTATACAGCAGTGGGAACACCGGCAGTGCGTAGCTACACAGTGGGAACACCAGCAGTGCGTAGCTACACAGTGGGAACACCAGCAGTGCGTAGCTACACAGTGGGAACACCAGCAGTGCGTAGCTACACAGTGGGAACACCAGCAGTGCGTAGCTACACAGTGGGAACACCAGCAGTGCGTAGCTACACAGTGGGAACAGCAGCAGTGCGTAGCTACACAGTGGGAACACCAGCAGTGCGTAGCTACACAGTGGGAACACCAGCAGTGCGTAGCTACACAGTGGGAACACCAACAGTACGTAGCTACACAGTGGGAACACCAGCAGTGCGTAGCTACACAGTGGGAACACCAGCAGTGCGTAGCTACACAGTGGGAACACCAGCAGTACGTAGCTACACAGTGGGAACACCAACAGTACGTAGCTACACAGTGGGAACAGCAGCAGTGCGTAGCTACACAGTGGGAACACCAACAGTACGTAGCTACACAGTGGGAACAGCAGCAGTACGTAGCTACACAGTGGGAACAGCAGCAGTACGTAGCTACACAGTGGGAACACCAGCAGTACGTAGCTACACAGTGGGAACAATATATTTGCCCTGTCATATTCCATCACACATGACGGGTCATATACATCAAGTGTTTGAATCTGTCAGCCTTAGCTGGAAGACCTCATTAATGTCAGCCTTAGCTGGAAGACCTCATTAATGTCAGCCTTAGCTGGAAGACCTCATTAATGTCAGCCTTAGCTGGAAGACCTCATTAATGTCAGACTGGGCTGGAAGACCTCATTAATGTCAGCCTGGGCTGGAAGACCTCATTAATGTCAGCCTTAGCTGGAAGACCTCATTAATGTCAGCCTGGGCTGGAAGACCTCATTAATGTCAGCCTGGGCTGGAAGACCTCATTAATGTCAGCCTTAGCTGGAAGACCTCATTAATGTCAGCCTGGGCTGGAAGACCTCATTAATGTCAGCCTGGGCTGGAAGACCTCATTAATGTCAGCCTGGGCTGGAAGACTTCATTATTGTCAGCCTGGGCTGGGAGACTTCAGTAGTGTCAGCCTGGGCTGGGAGACTTCAGTAGTGTCAGCCTGGGCTGGGAGACTTCAGTAGTGTCAGCCTGGGCTGGGAGACTTCAGTAGTGTCAGCCTGGGCTGGGAGACTTCAGTAGTGTCAGCCTGAGCTGGGAGACTTCAGTAGTGTCAGCCTGGGCTGACTTCAGTAGTGTCAGCCTGGGCTGGGAGACTTCAGTAGTGTCAGCCTGGGCTGGGAGACTTCAGTAGTGTCAGCCTGGGCTGGGAGACTTCAGTAGTGTCAGCCTGGGCTGGGAGACTTCAGTAGTGTCAGCCTGAGCTGGGAGACTTCAGTAGTGTCAGCCTGGGCTGGGAGACTTCAGTAGTGTCAGCCTGCGCTGGGAGACTTCAGTAGTGTCAGCCTGGACTGGGAGACTTCAGTAGTGTCAGCCTGGGCTGGGAGACTTCAGTAGTGTCAGCTTGGGCTGGGAGACTTCAGTAGTGTCAGCCTGGGCGGGGAGGCTTCAGTAGTGTCAGCCTGGTCTGGGAGGCTTCAGTAGTGTCAGCCTGGGCTGGGAGACTTCAGTAGTGTCAGCCTGGGCTGGGAGGCTTCAGTAGTGTCAGCCTGAACTGGGAGACTTCAGTAGTGTCAGACTGGGCTGGGAGACTTCAGTAGTGTCAGCCTGGGCTGGGAGACTTCAGTAGTGTCAGCCTGGGTTGGGAGACTTCAGTAGTGTCAGCCTCGGCTGGGAGACTTCAGTAGTGTCAGCCTGGGATGGGAGACTTCAGTAGTGTCAGCATGGGCTGGGAGACTTCAGTAGTGTCAGCCTGGGTTGGGAGACTTCAGTAGTGTCAGCCTGGGCTTTGAGACTTCAGTAGTGTCAGCCTGGGCTGGGAGGCTTCAGTAGTGTCAGCCTGGGCTGGGAGACTTCAGTAGTGTCAGCCTGGGCTGGGAGGCTTCAGTAGTGTCAGCCTGGGCTGGGAGACTTCAGTAGTGTCAGCCTGGGCTGGGAGGCTTCAGTAGTGTCAGCCTGGGCTGGGAGGCTTTAGTAGTGTCAGCCTGGGCTGGGAGACTTCAGTAGTGTCAGCCTGGGCTGGGAGACTTCAGTAGTGTCAGCCTGGGCTGGGAGACTTCAGTAGTGTCAGCCTGGGCTGGGAGACTTCAGTAGTGTCAGCCTGGGCTGGGAGGCTTTAGTAGTGTCAGCCTGGGCTGGGAGACTTCAGTAGTGTCAGCCTGGGCTGGGAGACTTCAGTAGTGTTAGCCTGGGCTGGGAGACTTCAGTAGTGTCAGCCTGGGCTATAAGGCCACAGATGGGCGATGAGGATATCGTCAAGTATTACAATAAAGGTTCATCAGCTACAGCAGCTTCGAAGGCTTCCTTCCAGCAGCTTCGAAGGCTTCCAGTAGCTTCGAAGGCTTCCTTCCAGCAGCTTCGAAGGCTTCCTTCTAGCAGCTTCGAAGGCTTCCAGTAGCTTCGAAGGCTTCCTTCCAGCAGCTTCGAAGGCTTCCTTCCAGCAGCTTCGAAGCCTTCCAGTAGCTTCGAAGGCTTCCTTCCAGTAGCTTCGAAGCCTTCCAGTAGCTTCGAAGGCTTCCTTCCAGCAGCTTCGAAGCCTTCCAGTAGCTTCGAAGGCTTCCTTCCAGCAGCTTCTAAGGCTTCCTTTCAGCATCTTCGAAGGCTTCCTTCCAGCAGCTTCGAAGCCTTCCAGTAGCTTCGAAGGCTTCCTTCCAGCAGCTTCGAAGGCTTCCTTCCAGCAGCTTCGAAGCCTTCCAGTAGCTTCGAAGGCTTCCTTCCAGTAGCTTCGAAGCCTTCCAGTAGCTTCGAAGGCTTCCTTCCAGCATCTTCGAAGGCTTCCTTCCAGCAGCTTCGAAGCCTTCCAGTAGCTTCGAAGGCTTCCTTCCAGCAGCTTCGAAGGCTTCCTTCCAGCAGCTTCGAAGGCTTCCTTCCATCAGCTTCGAAGCCTTCCAGTAGCTTCGAAGGCTTCCTTCCAGCACCTTCGAAGGCTTCCTTCCAGCAGCTTCGAAGCCTTCCAGTAGCTTCGAAGCCTTCCAGTAGCTTCGAAGGCTTCCTTCCAGTAGCTTCGAAGCCTTCCAGTAGCTTCGAAGGCTTCCTTCCAGCAGCTTCGAAGCCTTCCAGTAGCTTCGAAGGCTTCCTTCCAGCAGCTTCGAAGGCTTCCTTCCAGCAGCTCGAAGACTTCCTTCCAGCAGCTTCGAAGGCTTCCTTCCATCAGCTTCGAAGCCTTCCAGTAGCTTCGAAGGCTTCCTTCCAGCACTTCGAAGGCTTCCTTCCAGCAGCTTCGAAGCCTTCCAGTAGCTTCGAAGCCTTCCAGAGCTTCGAAGGCTTCCTTCCAGTAGCTTCGAAGCCTTCCAGTAGCTTCGAAGGCTTCCTTCCAGCAGCTTCGAAGCCTTCCAGTAGCTTCGAAGGCTTCCTTCCAGCAGCTTCGAAGGCTTCCTTCCAGCAGCTCGATTTCCTTCCAGCAGCTTCGAAGGCTTCCTTCCAGCAGCTTCGAAGCCTTCCAGTAGCTTCGAAGGCTTCCTTCCAGCACCTTCGAAGGCTTCCTTCCAGCAGCTTCGAAGCCTTCCAGTAGCTTCGAAGGCTTCCTTCCAGTAGCTTCGAAGCCTTCCAGTAGCTTCGAAGGCTTCCTTCCAGCAGCTTCGAAGGCTTCCTTCCAGCAGCTTCGAAGTCTTCCAGTAGCTTCGAAGGCTTCCTTCCAGCAGCTTCGAAGGCTTCCTTCCAGCAGCTTCGAAGGTTTCCTTCCAGCAGCTTCGAAGCCTTCCAGTAGCTTCGAAGGCTTCCTTCCAGCAGCTTCGAAGGCTTCCTTCCAGTAGCTTCGAAGGCTTCCTTCCAGCAGAGCTGGAGTTACTGTCGCTTGGGGATTACTATCCCTTAGGATGGCATTTCCATACACATAGACGAAATGACAACTATATTTACCTCTATAAATATGCGTATAGATATTTATATATAAATAGACACATTGTAAACGCATTGTAGCAATAACATTGCAACAACTAACCTAAATATAACGGAAAAAACTTTAGTAAACATCACAAAGGAAACTATACTTTTCATCCCTTCTAATAACTTCACAAAACTTCAGCAAATCTTTGCGTTTCCTGAGACCAAGTTTACTTAGACAACAATTCCACAGACAACGTTTCGAAACTTGCAGAGCTTTATCGGGTTAGAGGGGGAAACGTAGGCACTGTTTATGTCTGATCTACACGTAATTTACTGCCTCTCAGACAGACAGGCAAGTCTTGCCTCTCAGACAGACAGGCAAGTCTTGCCTCTCAGACAGACAGGCAAGTCTTGCCTCTCAGACAGACAGGCAAGTCTTGCCTCTCAGACAGACAGGCAAGTCTTGCCTCTCAGACAGACAGGCAAGTCTTGCCTCTCAGACAGACAGGCAAGTCTTGCCTCTCAGACAGACAGGCAAGTCTTGCCTCTCAGACAGACAGGCAAGTCTTGCCTCTCAGACAGACAGGCAAGTCTTGCCTCTCAGACAGACAGGCAAGTCTTGCCTCTCAGACAGACAGGCAAGTCTTGCCTCTCAGACAGACAGGCAAGTCTTGCCTCTCAGACAGACAGGCAAGTCTTGCCTCTCAGACAGACAGGCAAGTCTTGCCTCTCAGACAGACAGGCAAGTCTTGCCTCTCAGACGACAGGCAAGTCTTGCCTCTCAGACAGACAGGCAAGTCTTGCCTCTCAGACAGACAGGCAAGTCTTGCCTCTCAGACAGACAGGCAAGTCTTGCCTCTCAGACAGACAGGCAAGTCTTGCCTCTCAGACAGACAGGCAAGTCTTGCCTCTCAGACAGACAGGCAAGTCTTGCCTCTCAGACAGACAGGCAAGTCTTGCCTCTCAGACAGACAGGCAAGTCTTGCCCCCAGACAGACAGGCAAGTCTTGCCTCTCAGACAGACAGGCAAGTCTTGCCTCTCAGACAGACAGGCAAGTCTTGCCTCTCAGACAGACAGGCAAGTCTTGCCTCTCAGACAGACAGGCAAGTCTTGCCTCTCAGACAGACAGGCAAGTCTTGCCTCTCAGACAGACAGGCAAGTCTTGCCTCTCAGACAGACAGGCAAGTCTTGCCTCTCAGACAGACAGGCAAGTCTTGCCTCTCAGACAGACAGGCAAGTCTTGCCTCTCAGACGACAGGCAAGTCTTGCCTCTCAGACAGACAGGCAAGTCTTGCCTCTCAGACAGACAGGCAAGTCTTGCCTCTCAGACAGACAGGCAAGTCTTGCCTCTCAGACAGACAGGCAAGTCTTCCCTCTCAGACAGACAGGCAAGTCTTGCCCCAGACAGACAGGCAAGTCTTGCCTCTCAGACAGACAGGCAAGTCTTGCCTCTCAGACAGACAGGCAAGTCTTGCCTCTCAGACAGACAGGCAAGTCTTGCCTCTCAGACAGACAGGCAAGTCTTGCCTCTCAGACAGACAGGCAAGTCTTGCCCCCAGACAGACAGGCAAGTCTTGCCTCTCAGACAGACAGGCAAGTCTTGCCTCTCAGACAGACAGGCAAGTCTTGCCTCTCAGACAGACAGGCAAGTCTTGCCTCTCAGACAGACAGGCAAGTCTTGCCTCTCAGACAGACAGGCAAGTCTTGCCTCTCAGACAGACAGGCAAGTCTTGCCTCTCAGACAGACAGGCAAGTCTTGCCTCTCAGACAGACAGGCAAGTCTTGCCTCTCAGACAGACAGGCAAGTCTTGCCTCTCAGACAGACAGGCAAGTCTTGCCTCTCAGACAGACAGGCAAGTCTTGCCTCTCAGACAGACAGGCAAGTCTTGCCTCTCAGACAGACAGGCAAGTCTTGCCTCTCAGACAGACAGGCAAGTCTTCCCTTTCTCAGACAGACAGGCAAGTCTTGCCTCTCAGACAGACAGGCAAGTCTTGCCTCTCAGACAGACAGGCAAGTCTTGCCTCTCAGACAGACAGGCAAGTCTTGCCTCTCAGACAGACAGGCAAGTCTTGCCTCTCAGACGACAGGCAAGTCTTGCCTCTCAGACAGACAGGCAAGTCTTGCCTCTCAGACAGACAGGCAAGTCTTGCCTCTCAGCAGACAGGCAAGTCTTGCCTCTCAGACAGACAGGCAAGTCTTGCTCTCAGACAGACAGGCAAGTCTTGCCTCTCAGACAAGGCAAGTCTTGCCTCAGACAGACAGGCAAGTCTTGCCTCTCAGACAGACAGGCAAGTCTTGCCTCTCAGACAGACAGGCAAGTCTTGCCTCTCAGACAGACAGGCAAGTCTTGCCTCCAGACAGACAGGCAAGTCTTGCCTCTCAGACAGACAGGCAAGTCTTGCCTTCAGACAGACAGGCAAGTCTTGCCTCTCAGACAGACAGGCAAGTCTTGCCTCTCAGACAGACAGGCAAGTCTTGCTCTCAGACAGACAGGCAAGTCTTGCCTCTCAGACAGACAGGCAGTCTTGCCTCTCAGACAGACAGGCAAGTCTTGCCTTCAGACAGACAGGCAAGTCTTGCCTCTCAGACAGACAGGCAAGTCTTGCCTCTCAGACAGACAGGCAAGTCTTGCCTCTCAGACTGAACAGGCAAGTCTTGCCTCTCAGACAGACAGGCAAGTCTTGCCTTCAGACAGACAGGCAAGTCTTGCCTTCAGACAGACAGGCAAGTCTTGCCTCTCAGACAGACAGGCAAGTCTTGCCTCTCAGACAGACAGGCAAGTCTTGCCTCTCAGACAGACAGGCAAGTCTTGCCTCTCAGACAGACAGGCAAGTCTTGCCTCTCAGACAGACAGGCAAGTCTTGCCTCTCAGACAGACAGGCAAGTCTTGCCTCTCAGACAGACAGGCAAGTCTTGCCTCTCAGACAGACAGGCAAGTCTTGCCTCTCAGACAGACAGGCAAGTCTTGCCTCTCAGACAGACAGGCAAGTCTTGCCTCTCAGACAGACAGGCAAGTCTTGCCTCTCAGACAGACAGGCAAGTCTTGCTCTCAGACAGACAGGCAAGTCTTGCCTCTCAGACAGACAGGCAAGTCTTGCCTCTCAGACAGACAGGCAAGTCTTGCCTCTCAGACAGACAGGCAAGTCTTGCCTCTCAGACGAGACAGGCAAGTCTTGCCTCTCAGACAGACAGGCAAGTCTTGCCTCTCAGACAGACAGGCAAGTCTTGCCTCTCAGACAGACAGGCAAGTCTTGCCTCTCAGACAGACAGGCAAGTCTTGCCTCTCAGACAGACAGGCAAGTCTTGCCTCTCAGACAGACAGGCAAGTCTTGCCTCTCAGACAGACAGGCAAGTCTTGCCTCTCAGCAGACAGGCAAGTCTTGCCTCTCAGACAGACAGGCTAGTCTTGCCTCTCAGACAGACAGGCAAGTCTTGCCTCTCAGACAGACAGGCAAGTCTTGCCTCTCAGACAGACAGGCAAGTCTTGCCTCTCAGACAGACAGGCAAGTCTTGCCTCTCAGACAGACAGGCAAGTCTTGCCTCTCAGACGGCAACGAAGTTAAGGCTCACCTTAAATAAATCATTGGGCTGATCTGAAGCAAAACAATACACTGTACACCAACCCATTTAATAAACAGAGGTCTTATTTAACAGTACATAAAAGAAACAAATAAATTTGAATGTTAGGGAAGACTGAAGGCAGTAAAATGATGGGGAACGAGAGAGGAAGAGGTAAACAGAGGATGGTGATGTGTGTGGGGAACGGGGTTAGTGTTTGGGCGTGAGGGTGGAGGGGGTGCATATCTGGAGTATACATCCTGGAGAGGGTTTCGGGGCCAACGCCCCCGCTGCCCGGTCTGAGACCGGGCATAGCTGGTTGGTACCCGGGGGCGTTAGTGAGACCCTGGTTTGTAATCACGAAACCCAGGTTTGTGGACACGAGACACGGATTCATAAACACTAGATCGGGTTTCGTTAACGACACCCGGGTCGGTGGACACGAGACCCGGGTTCGATAAGGAAGCATCATGGGAGTAATGGGTGTCCTGGGACCAACAGATTGTATGTGACGCTACAACAAATGGTGTCTATTGAGGGGAAGGGATGTGGGGGAGGAAGGGAGGGGAAAATGGGGAAATCCAACTGGGACCGGTAGGATATCCTAATTGACCAGATGAGTTTATTGGAGGGGATAGGGAGTGTGGTGGAGGGTGTGGTGGAGGGTGTGTGGTGGAGAGTGTTTGTGAAGGGTGTGTGTGGGGTGAGGAGTGTGTGGTGGAGGAGTGTGTTGGTGGAGGTGGTGAGGTGTGGTGGAGGGTTGGTGGAGGGTGTGTGGTGGAGAGGTGTGGTGGAGGGTGTGGTGTGGAGGGTGTGGTGGAGAGGTGTGGTGGAGGGTGTGGTGGAGGGTGTGGTGGAGGAGTGTGGTGGAGGGTGTGGTGGAGAGTGTGGTGGAGGGTGTGGTGGAAATTAAGATCACACCCACTTGAGCACCCCGGGGTAGAGGAAGACCACGCCCACTTTAGCACCCCGGGGTAGAGGAAGACCACGCCCACTTTAGCACCCCAGGGTAGAGGAAGACCACGCCCACTTTAGCACCCCAGGGGAGTGCAGTAATATACAATATACATGAGTGAATACACCAAATGAAGCAGAGGAGGATTTGTGTCGAGGATTTGTTGTGTGGAGGATTTATTCTGTGGAGGATATATTATGTGGGAGATTTATTGATCGTGTGGAGGATTTGTTGATTATCTACCTGTAGAGTGGTCCGGGGGTCAACGCCCCCGCGGCCCGGACCATGACCAGGCCTCCGAGTTTATTAAGGCCTAATCAACAGGCTGTTACTGCTGGCTGCACACATGCAATTCACTATACAAACCACAGCCCAGATTTGTTGAGAGGGGACCAAGACTGTCAACCCCCTCCCCCAGAATACATAATGGGGGTGTACCAGAAGACACCCGGGGATCCTCAAGAAGAAGCCGGACAGATACCTGGAGTCAGTGTCGGATCAGCCGGACTGTGGTTCATACGTTGGACTACGTGCGGCCAGCAGTAACAGTCTGGTTGATCAGGCCCTGATCAATCGGGAGGCCTGGTCGAGGACCGGGCCGCGGGGTTGACCCCCGGAACACTCTCCAGGTAGACTGTGGGAGAATTTATTGCATGTAGGATTTACTGTCTGTAGGATATATTGTTTGGAGAATTTATTGTGTGGAGAATTTGTTGTGTGTAGAATATATTGTGTGGAGGATTTATTATGTGGAGGATTTGTTGTGTGTAGAATATATTGTGTGGAGGATTTGTTGACTAGAGGATTTATTGTGTGGAGGATTTGTTGACTAGAGGATTTCTTGTGTGGAGGAAAGAAACTCAGGCTCTAGAAGAGAGAGAGAGAGAGAGAGAGAGAGAGAGAGAGAGAGAGAGAGAGAAATCTGGCCTAGCTGGTGGAAGGTAATCCTGAGAGATGGGGAAGTAATGGAGAATATAATAAGGTGAGTGCCAGGCTGGGGATTACGTAGCCCTGGCCTGATGCCTCCCAGCCCTCAGGCTCCTCTTTTTTTTATGAGTCCGTGAGAGGGGAATTTTATGTGAGGGGAAGGAGGGGTAGGCGCAGAGCTGGTGTGAGGGAGGGAAGATGGGAGGGGACGCATAGCTGGTGTGAGGAGGGAAGAATGAAGGAAGGAAATGAAAGGGGAGGAAAGGTGACAGTAGGGGGGTCGTATGAAGAGATAAGAAAAACAAGAAGAGGCTGGCACAAAGAAGAGAGGGATAGAAGAGTTAGCAGTAGAGGTGAGAACAATGTAACCAAGAAGAGAGAGAGAGAAGATGAAGCAAGATAATAAAGAGGGCATTGAAGAGGACGAGGTCATAAGGATTATAAATAAACACTGCAAAGTGAAAAGGGGAGGTGAGACTAAGTTGCTGTGGAAGTGAGAGTAAAAAATGAAGCACCAACACACAGGTTTGTGTCCGGGATAATTTTTAATTATACAGTACCATCCTATGTCTTTTATTAAAACCGCTCGCCTAAAAAAAAATAGGCTTATGCTTACCTGGAGTTTACCTGTAGCCACTTGCAGAGGTCACCGACAGAACTTTTCACTGTAGCAGCCCCCGATTTCACTCTGTTTTACTATTACTCTTTGGGTTTTTATTTGTGAGGAAGTTAAAAATCCATCTGGTCATCTTGACAGTTATGACTCTTGAGTGCAATTACTCCATGGTCGCACTTATCAAAGGCTTTGGCAAAGTCAGTGTATAGTGCATCTGCCTTTTGTCTGTCTTCAAAAGCATCCAAGACCATGTGGTAATGGTCCAGTAGTTATGAAAGGCAGCAGTGACCTGCTCTGAACCCATGTTGACCTGACCAGCTCTGAACCCATGTTGACCTGGGTTCTGCAACTGCCGCCATTACATGAGAATGATAATTTTGCTTCTGAAAAACCTTTTCAAAGATCTTGATAATGAGGGATGTTGGGGTTATTGGTCTACCATCTCATAATGCCAAGATCTTTGCAAGAGTCATGCCACCAGTTGCTTTCTTTCTGGAAGTGAAGAAAAAATAATAGATTAATAATGAGTTGGTCTGCAGAAAGTTAAAAAGAATAAATACCTTGTTTATAGTACGAAAGATTGTGGAAAACCTTGAAATATTGAGCAATATTTTGGTTCACTGGTCTCAGTATTTAAGACTGTGTTAATACCTTCCCAGACCAGTGATGGGAGATTATTTCCAGCCTTCCCAGACCAGTGATGGGAGATTATTTCCAGCCTTCCCAGACCAGTGATGGGAGATTATTTCCAGCCTTCCCAGACCAGTGATGGGAGATTATTTCCAGCCTTCCCAGACCAGTGATGGGAGATTAATTCTAACTCTGCTATTTCTGAATTTGTTAGTTTTATCGTTTCTTTTATTTACTGCAGGTTGGAGTGTTTATATATATATATATATATATATATATATATATATATATATATATATATATATATATATATATATATATATATATTAAGTCATGTGGGGAATGGAACAAAGAAGTGGAAGCTAGCTTCAGTGCCTTGGATGAAGAGCCCTGCAGTGGCGTCAAGGCACCTCACCTGCCGGCCACAACACTGCTAAACTAAGGAAAGAGAGGGATGAAAAAAGGGACAATAAATATCAGTATAAAGAGAGAGAGAGAGAGAGAGAGAGAGAGAGAGAGAGAGAGAGAAAAGAGAGAGGAGAGAGGGAAGGGGACCTGGTTTATGGTGTGGGTGACGGGGCGTTCTATCACAAAACCGGCGTGAGGGTGCGGGCGAGGGGAAGGGGAGGGGAACAAGGGGAGACTACGAGACGAACTTGGGTAAACGAGGGGAAGTTTGGCTGAGGGGAGTGAGAGAGGTGGCTGCTTGTGAAGAAGTTTATCTTCCCCTCACCAGAGCCAAGAAGTGAGCCTGTCTACCTTCCTGCCTGTCTACCTTCCTGCCTGCCTACCTTCCTGTCTGTCTACCTTCCTGTCGGTCTACCTTCCTCGACTTACCTGCAGTCTACCTGGAGGATGTTCCGGGATGAGAAGGGAAAGGGGTCAACGCCCCCTCGACCCAGTTCATGATCAGGCCTCCCTGTGGATCAGGGCCTGATCAATCAGGCTGTTACTGCTGCTCTAGCTATAACGCCTCTTTCACTAAAACAAATTTAACTAGATCAAATACGAATTTGTAAATATTTCAAATACTGGTTAATTTTGAAGAGTTAAGAAGTCGTCTTCGCTCACCGCTCATTCAAAATAACATAAAAATAACAAGAAGTCACAATAATAATAATAATAATAATAATAATAATAATAATAATAATAATTATAAGCAACAGTTTCTCCTCCCCCCAAAAATACACAAGAAATATGTCACTATGTAAAGAGTAGGTGTTACCCACCCACCTTGTGGCAACTGCGAGAGAGTTTACATCGGCGAGACTGGGAGGAATTTAGAAAGCAGAACGCCAGGATGCAATCAGTTAGGTGCATGTGCGAAGAACCTGCAGTCTTCCAACACACGTCAAGTCTTGCAGTCACAGCTGGGAAAGTGCAGCTGTTGCCACGAAAGTGGAAGGCGATAACAAAGAAAAAACATCCCCTGGAAGCAGCGGTAATCGAGTCACAGACCAATTTTAATATATTGAAGCGACAGCTAAAAAAATCAGTGTAATAATAATCAAGTTCGTGTTGAGAAAGTACTACCTCCATACCCTCGCACTTTTAATAATAATAATAATAATAATAATAATAATAATAATAATAATAATAATAATAATAATATTATTACGGAAATAACAGAAATATTGAAGTCTCAGTATGACTGCTCAGTGAACCATTAATCAGACTAAAAGTTGACAATCCGAACTTATTCGTCATGAACAAAACTAAAACCTTCTCAAAGTCTCCAAAGTTTTTGACATAACCATTTACCTCATCCTCATAGCTGACATAAACAAAGACATAAATCATAACAATGTATCGTCCTTTGCACAGGATACTACAACTGGCACGAGAATGTCATCCAGTGGGGACACTTACAAATCTTCAAGCGGATCAACACCAAGTCTTCCATTGGGCCTCAGAAAACAATATGATGTTCAATGAGGATAAATTTCGGCTACTCCGTTATTAAAAAAAAAAAAAACTGAGTATATAAAAACTTGAACTGAGCATAAAACTAATGCAAATTACTTAGTAGAGTTTAACACTAACGTAAACACCTTAGGAATGATGATGTCAGATGACCTCAGTTCAGGAATGATGCCAATGTCATTGTCACAAACGTGAGAAAAATTATGAATAATGAGAACCTTCAAAGCAAGGAAAGTCATGCTAATGATAACACTCTTCAGCTCACTCGTTCTCTCTCTGGACTGGAATATTTCTTTACACTAACAGCAACGTTTAAGGCAGCAAAACTGCAGATCTAGAAAATGTACAAAGAAGCTTCACTATAAGCAAAAGTTTAGTAAAGCATCTAAATTACTAGGAATGTTTGAAGTTCCTAGATATGTATGAGTTAGAACGAGGCTAAGAAAGATGCATCTTGATTTTCTCCAGGAAAATACTAGTAGGATTGGTCCCAAATCTGCATACATAAATCAATCTCTGTGAAACCAAGAGGGTCAGCAGAAAATGCAAAATACCCCAATAAATATCAGGGGTGCCATGAGTACAGAGACAACAGACTTCGACATTTTCCCACCATATATATGGGGCTTAGCCCCCTTGAGATCTTCAAGAGGAAACTGGATAGGTCCTAAAGTCATCCTCTCCTGATTAGCCGGGCTGTGATTCGTGTGTGCGGCCAGCAGTAACAGCCTGGCTAATCAAGCCTTGCTCTACCAGGAGGTCTGGTCAGGGACCGGGTGGCAGGGCCCGTCACCCCCTGAACACTCTCCTGGTTAGTAAACTGACACGTCACTGACAGAATGAATTAAACACATGTCCAACATCTGGGTATACGTAATTACTTTGTAGACGTTTCGCCATCCAGTGACTTTAGCAAACAATACACGGACATAATCTGAAGACTGCAAAATTATATATACAAAAGATAGTAGATGACGAGGTAATCAGTCCCCCAACCTAAAAACAGCTGATAAGCCTTCGTCTGCTGCATCCCACCTGCGCCAGTATATAAGCGCCAATCTTCCTGCCAGTGCTTCAGACTCTTCAAGACTAAGGTGCTTATCATCTGCTTCTAGACTGATCGACTAAATGTGTCTACAAAGTAAAGATAGCCAGATGTTGCACATGTGTCTAATTCATCGGCTTGTCGGTACAGTGTAACACTGATATACAACGTCATTGAGAGGTTCACTAGCATTACACTGACACCTCACCACTACACTGTGTATACATATTTACACTGTTGTTTAAGTTCATCCTGTCACATACACTGGCCAACAAGAGATTTTATAATAATAATAATAATAATAATAATAATAATAATAATAATAATAATAATAATCTTTATTTCTACAGGTACATTATACAACTTATACAGCTGACATCAGTGACATACTGTATACAAAGCCCCTAGTTATGCAGAGCATTTCGGGCAATTAGGTTAATTTTGTCCCCAGGATGCGACGCAAGCCAGGTACCTACTTACTGCTAGGAGCACAGGGACACCAGGTGTCTTAAGGAAACACGCCCCAATGTTTCCACCCGTACCGGGGATCGAACCAGGGACCCCAGTGTGTGAGCTTAGTGCGCTACAAACCAAGTCTGGTCTGAGAAAATGTTTGTAAAAAATGTCATTCCTTTTGGGATTTGTTGAGTATTGTTGAATCCCAGGTGGGTCAATGTGGCTGTCACGATGAGACAAAACAACTGAAACACCAGACTGGGAATAAAATGGGACTGGGAGGGGGTGATGGGCTGAGGTTTGGGGTGGTGAGGAGCAGGTTGGGCAAGGGAACGTGGTTGTGGGTCAGGTGGGTATTTAGGTGGGGAAGGGGGAGGGTCTGGGTTGGACGAGTATAAAGAAGGTGGACATGTGTGTCGTTGGGGGTGTTTGGCTGGGGATTTTGGGGTGGTGGGGATGGGAAGGGAGGAGGAGGCTAGAGTTCTAGGGAAAACTAGGCCAGAAGCCCTCAAGGGTGATGGGAGGTTCCGGCAGTCTTTGGGAGGAGAGAGGTCGTCAGGCCTCAGGGGTGCCAGTAACTATCATATGGGACGGTTAACGACCTCAGTCAACCCTCCTGATTAGGCAATTCGCACCCTTGGCTGAGGGGACGAGGGAAAGGCAGGCATGCATGCTGTACCTGAGAGAGAGAGAGGCGGGTGGCAGTGAGGGAGGGAAGGAGGGAAGAGCGAGTAACTGAAGGGAGGGAAGGAGGGAGGACTTGGCTAGGAGAAAGAGAGAGGGCGTCTCCCGACCTTCACAAGCCATTAAAGATTCAACAGTGAGTATTACGTTCCATCTCGTATAACATAAACAGCCACAACATAAACATATTCAGGGTAGGACTTTCATCCCCCCCCCCGCTCCGTCTCCTCTGCTTGTCTACAGTCTAAACTGAATCTCTCCCCCACTTACCCCTCTCAACATTTCTTACACTCTGCTGCCGTTGCCTACCTAGCAATTAAAATAGAGACATGCGTGTTAGCTGAGTGTTGTGGGTGGTAGCTAGATGATAATGTGTTAGTAAACTTCAAACTTGTTGAAACTTTATAAACACTACAATTCTGTGTAAGAAAATTCCGGTGCCTTTCGAAGCATTTAAAGTTTCGGGTGAAAGGTAAAGGTGTACCTATTAATGTTAATTAAGGTCTGTTCTTCAGTTGCGCTGATGATAATGAGTTAAATTCTTAAGTCACAGTGCCATTCTGTGTTCTGTGAATCATTAATCAGTTTAAAGATTGACGGCCAAAATGAATTTTTCATGAACGAGACTAAAAATCCTGCCGACGTCTCGGCAATTTCTGACGTAACACAGGATCGACTTGACTTCAAAGAAGCTATTGATAACATACCCACACACTCTACCCCAAGCCCAGACTCGTGGAGCTCCATATTCAACAAGGATTGTAAGAAACCAATATCTGGTGCCTTAAATATTCTGTTAAGTGGAACCTGGAAGTATCATCCCACAGTCACTCAAAACCACTGACATAGCCCCACCTCGCAAAGGTGCCAGGAAAGCAACGGTAAAAATCTATAGACTGGTGAAGCTAATGTCACACATTATCAAAATCTTTCGAAGGGTTTAAGAAGCAAGATTGTCAATCACATACAATCACAACAGTTGCACTGCCCTGGTCACCATGGGTTTAAAGCAGACTGCTCTTGCCTTTCTCAGTTGCTGGACAAATTACGACATGGTCCTGAGCACTCTGGAAGACAAGCAAGATGCAGATGCTTTATACGCTGACACAAAATGAGTGCAGAAGGAATAACTGGAAATGTGGGCAGATAGATATTTAGCTTCTTAATAAACAGAATTCAAAGCACAGTACTCACCTCACTTCTTTTCATTCTTATATCCGATATAGAGAGGGACAAATATCATGGCAGCATATCATCCTTTGCACATGATACAAGAATTTATATAAGAGTGGCAGCCATCGAAGACACAGCAAACTTTCAAATCAGTAATATTAAACAAGTGTTCCTCTGGGCCACTGACATCAATATGTTCAGTGAGAACAAGTTTCATTTACAAACCTGAATGATTCAGTGGAAATACAGAACGAGAGACTTTTGAATGATAATGTTAGAGGAACTCACATTCAAGGACATTCACAACAGTCAAGTCATTTGTTCTCTCTATGCTGGAATACTGCCCACTTAAAGGCAGACGAAATTGCAGAACTGGCAAACGTACAGAGAACTTTCACTGCTCATATAAATTCAGTGCAGCATTTGAACTATTGGGAATGATGGAAGTTCCTTGAACTGTACTCTTTGGAACGTAGGCGAGAAAGATACTTTACAGTTTACAGGGGAGCAATAAGAGCAAAAAGAGAGTGCTCAAAACAATGGTAAGAAGACTAAAACCCTTCAGTAGGCTCCCTACTTGCGTAAGAGAAATTACTAACAAACCTCTGACTGTCTTCTAAAGGGAACTTGATATGTTCCTCAAGACGGTTCCTGATCAGACAGACTGTGGTGCGAGAGTATATATATATATATATATATATATATATATATATATATATATATATATATATGTATGTGTCACTTCAGTGACGTATCTGTGTCAAAGGTTACCAGCTGTGACCCAGCTGTCCTGTATGGTTTTGAGGGGTATGAGCGAGAGAAAGAGAGAGACGGGGGGGAGGGAGAGAGAAAAGAGAGAATGATAGATGGAAACAGTGGTAATAAAATTGAACTGGAAGCTGAGCCAGTAAATTTGTCCTTTAGTGAACTGGATTACGTATGCTAATGGAACTGGCAATTATCACACTCATTCTCTTTTAATAAAGCAGCCTCCCTCTCCCTCCCCCTCCCCTCCTCCCCCCACCCAACCACCCTTTCCCGCGGTTAAAGTTGTAGTACTATGCAACACACACACACACACACACACACACACACACACACACACACTAGTCCTAGAGCTAAGCAATGTGTCCTATGAGATGAGATGCAGAGAACTCAACTAGATTTAGATTCAAATTTTGCCGCCGAAGCGGCAAGTTTACTGTACACTCCATAACCATCCTGTAGACCGTATTGCAAGAGCATATGGACACACAACCTAGAAACTAGGCCCAAAAATGGTTAACAGAAGCATATCCGTATTAAAACCTACAATTGTCCTATCTGTTGCAAGCAAATTTAGGAAATTTACTTAATATGTCTGGTATCTTATTTACATTGATAAGATAACCTTGACACGACACGTGGGTTATTATACTGCCTATCTCTGTATTCCTCAATAAGTGGACAATTGAACACATGGTGTTTAAGATAGTGACCACAGGTCTGGCCACATTGTATATAGTTTGAGCATCATCAGTGTGTCTGTCAGAAGTACTCGTAACCAAGCCAAAGCCTGTCTACTGCATCATCAGTCAGTCTGTTCACGTTGCAAGTTGCTCCTTAAACGTGCTTATCTACGTTCATGTTATCATAGTGGGTTGTACATGAATGGTATACAATACCGACAAGAAAATTAGACACATGTGCAACATCTGGGTATCTTTATTGTAGACGTTTCGCCCTCCAGTGGCTTTATCAGTACAGATTCTAGGACATAACTTGAAGACAGTAGAACTATATACAAAGGAACAGGAAATCAGTCTTCAAGTTATGTCCTAGAATTTGTATTGATAAAGCCACTGGAGGGCGAAACGACTACAAGATACCCAGATGTTGCACATTTGTCTAATTTTCATCATAGTGGGTTATAGATCTGCTCGGGCTTCTAACTACACTCCTATAACATTTAGTTAATATTATTCCTCATGCTAGACACAGAAACGCCAAAGTTATTATTCTATATTTTCCTTCAGTGTTCTTTCTTTGGCGAACTTATCGACTTTGAGTCTACCTGAAGGGTGTTCCGGGGGCAACGCCCCCAAGACCCGGTCCATGATTAGGCCTCGCGGTGGATCTGAGCTTGATCAATCAGGCTGTTGCTGCCAGTCACACGCAATCCAACGTACATACAAGAGTTCGGCTGATCAGGTACTGATATTAATGATCTCTCTCTCTCTCTCTCTCTCTCTCTCTATATATATATATATATATATATATATATATATATATATATATATATATATATTGTGTGTGTGTGTGTACGCTCTCACCTGTCATACTTACTCTTAAAACTATGTATAAAACCTGAAACCTGTCTCTACTACGTCATCGACCGGGTCATTAAACCCTCTGACCTTCGTGAGGCTGAAGAAATACTTCCTAACATCCCTGTGATTTATCTCTGTCTTTAACTTCCAACTCTGCCCTCGTGAACACGTTTCCCACATCTCAAACAGTCAGTCCCTTTCTCCCATATTAAGTTCTCCGAGTATTTAGTATGTCATTACCATATCTCCTCTGGTTCTTCTATCCTGCCAAAACATATCAGAGCATAACATAAAGGGTAGTATAACATAGCAAAACTCTCATTAATAAAGTATTAAAGTATACCTTCCTTTATTTCTATTAACGTTAAGGCAGAACCAACTTTATAGCCGTCAACATTAAGGTATTACTTCCTTTATTAACAATAACATCAAGGCAGAGCCTCCTTTATTTCCATTATACTTCGCTTGCACGCCATTACCTCGTTATATCCCCCCTTCCCTCCCTCGAAGTATACCTCTTCCCCAGGAGGTATAAACATGGCCTCCATCTAGCTATACCTCCCCCTCGACGTATTCCAAGCCCCGTCTCGAGGTAAACTCAGCCACCGTCCTCCAGGTATACTTCATGCCAACCTTCGGTGTATATACCCACGCCTTTTCAAGGTACATGCTCGAGGAATACACCCCGTCCTTCTGGATGTATACCTCCTCCCCCCTCTAGGTATACATGCATACTCTTCCCTCGTAGATAATATGATCACACAGCATGTATACTTATTGTGAATATTCCACAAATCCTTATTAAGGCAATTATGTTATGTAGTGTCCGGTATACCTAAGCTCACGTATGCTATTGTTCTTGTTAGGTTAGGTAAGGTTCGTCAGGAAACAGGACAAGTGTTTCCTGACGCGGGTCTTAGTCAGATGATGGCCCGCCGTTGGAGCTTTTGGTCATCTGACCGAGGCCTTCCGCTGGCTCATAGTTATAACTATTTTCATTCTGTTATTATTATTATTATTATTATTATTATTATTATTATTATTATTATTATTATTATTATTATTATTATTATTATTACTGTTGTTATTATTATTATTATTATTATTATTATTATTATTATTATTATTATTATTATTATTATTGTTGTTGTTAATCTGGCTTCTTCCTCGCCTCAAGTCTATTTCTCCTCACCTCCTCCTCCTCCTCACTCCCTATTCCTCTAACCCCTCCCCACTCATCAACTCCCCCCTCATAACTCCCTCTCACCCCTCTCTTCCCCTCTTCTGACGTGTTCCGCTTTCTCTGGGTCCATGGCACTGGATCCAATTAACAGACTTTAAGTAATTCAGGCGTAACGAGGGGACACAGAAGGTTGGTGGTTTCCCCTCTGTGCCCTCCCCTCCCCTCACAGCCCTCCCCTCCCCTCAGTGCCCTCCCTTAGACTCGGTGGCGTGACCAGGTGGGTAAGGGGCATCAAACACTCCTAGTTGGGGAATCGAGGGGAGGGAAGGGAATGATGAATGGGAGAGAAGGGAGGAATGGGGTTGGAACAGACTAGATAGGAGGGGAAGAGAGTGAAAAGGAAGGGGGAAAGAGAAAGGGAGGGAGGGAGGAAGGAAGAGGGCATGGGAAAGGGAAAGCAGAAGGGAAGTAGGAGATAAACAGAGCACAAATACTTATCTTCCCCTCCTTCCCCTCAGGGCATACAGGGTGGAAAAGACGAGGGGAGAGGCGATCAGCTGTTGCTGCTGCTACTACTACTACTTTTACTGCTGTTACTGTTACTGCTGAGGCTGTTGCTGTTACTTATAGCACTGCTGCTGCTACTCTCCTCCTCGTACTGCTGCTGCTACTACTGTTACTGCTACAGCTGCTGCTGCTTCTTCTAGCACTGCTGCTTCTACTGCTGCTGCTACTGCTGCTGTTACTGCTGCTGCTGCTGCTGCTACTACTACTGCTGCTGTTACTGCTGCTGCTGCTGCTACTACTGCTACTGCTGCTGTTGCTGCTTCTATAGCTAGTAACAGGCAAATAAACAAAATTTTTATTTTTAAATTGTTCCTAAAACTTGACTGACTCTTAAGAAATTCCTGCCATATATATATATATATATATATATATATATATATATATAACATAAATGAAGAAAGTAATTAAAAAATATCAGGAAGAGGAAAGTGAAATGATTAGGAAATATTTCAGTCTATCTTTAGTCTACTTTTTTCTATTTTTAGTCTGACTGGAGTCTACCTTTAGTCTACCTGTAGTCTACCTGGAATCTATCTAATGTCTACCTGGAGTCTACCTGGAATCTACTTGGCGTCTACCTGGGGTCTACCTTTAGTCTACCTGGAGGGTGTTCCGGGGGTCAACGCCCTCGCGGTCCAGTCCATGATCAGGCCTCCTCGTCAATCAGGGTCTGATCAACCAGACTGTTACTACCGGCCGCACGAACCACAGCCCGGCTGGTCATGCACTGACTTTAGAAGCCTATCCAATTCCCTCATGAAGACAGAGGAACTTGCCGAATAGGCCGAACTTCCTTAAAAATTACACCTTTCCATTTTTTTATAGACTGGTATCTATTTTTTAATTAACAATGATATAATGATTTTTTTTTTTGGGGGAGGGGGATCAAAACTAACTTAGAAACCTCATCTAATCTCCCTTAAACTAACAATTTTTTTTTGTCAAATTCTGTTATATATATCAACTTAAATATATTAAATATATTACATCTATGATATATAGGTTTTTCTTCATGCTCAGATCGATTTCTGCTGATTTATGACAAAAACAAATTTTCATTCGGCTTATTCGGCAAAGTGAACCCTTGCCAAATAGGCCTAATAAGCCGACTCGGCTTATTAGGCACGACATTAGGTTAGGTTAGGTTAGGTTGCTGGGCACCAGAGTTTTGTCTGGTCTGGCTTGGTGTGTACCTGGAGTATACCTGGAGAGGGTTTCGGGGGTTAACGCCCCCGCGGCCCGGTCTGTGACCAGGCCTCATAGTGGATCAGGGCCTGATCAACCAGGCTGTTACTGTTGGTACTTTATCCCAAAGTTCGTAAGTTTGAGACTCCTTTGGTATTAGATAATGTTTTTGAAATATTTGCGAACTTGTTGCCTAGGGTAGGCGAGCATGGGGGACAGGAGCTAGTCGCTGGGGACTATTGCTGGCTGTGAAGACACAGGGGGATACCAGTTGATGGACACTGTAAATTCCACTACCACCACCACCATCACCACCACCACCACTACCACCATTTTCATAACCACAACCACCACTGAAATCAACAACAACCACTGCTACTACCAGCAACAATAATTACTACTACCAACAACAACTACAAATTCCACGACCACCATCACCATACCACTATCACCACCACCACCACTACCAACAACAACCATTATATCCCTCAACTACTACTACCCCCAACGACAACAATTACCACTACCGCCACCAACGCCACAACCATCATTCTAGCAACAGCCACCAGTACGACCATCCCTTGAAACTATTACTACAACCATCGCCACCACTAACAACAACAACTAACACTACTATAACCACCACTACACTCACTTCAGAGGGGGGCCCGGGGGCGTGACTCCCTTCCACCACAATCAGATTAGTCCCAGATGGGCTCCGACCCACTCAGAACACGACCACTAGTGATGGCTTTATTGGATGTAAGGCGAGAGAAGGGGTGATGGAGGGCGTGGGAGTGATGGAGGGCGTGGGAGGAGTGATGGAGGGCGTGGGAGGGAGTGATGGAGGGCGTGGGAGGAGTGATGGAGGGCGTGGGAGTGGTGGAGAGTGTGAGAGGAGTGATGGAGGGCTTGGGAGGGAGTGATGGAGGGCGTGGGAGGGAGTGATGGAGGGCGTGGGAGTGATGGAGAGTGTGAGAGGAGTGATGGAGGGCTTGGGAGGGAGTGATGGAGAGCGTTGGAGGGAGTGATGGAGGGCGTGGGATGAGTGATGGAGGGCGTGGGAGGGTTTTATGGAATAATGGAAAAAAAAGTAGAAGAAGTAGGAAGATAAATTAGAAAGACAAGAGGAGAGAAGAGAAGAAGAGAGAGAGAGAGAGAGAGAGAGAGAGAGAGAGAGAGAGAGAGAGAGAGAGAGAGAGAGAGTCTGTATCAGTACCTTCACCTTTAGTGATTCTCATTTGTCTACACATATCTACTACTATACTCCTCTTAGTTGATACTTGCTCTACTCTCTGTCTTTCTGCATAACACTTTACTTCTATTAGCTGACTACTAACTAGCCACTAACATTGCTAACTACACTATACTACTACTACTATTGCTGCTACTACTACTACTATTGCTGCTACTACTACTACTATTGCTGCTACTACTACTATTGCTGCTACTACTACTACTATTGCTGCTACTACTACTATTGCTACTACTACTACTACTATCTACTACTACTACTACTACTACTACTACTACTACTACTACTATTGCTGCTACTACTACTATTGCTACTACTACTACTACTACTACTACTATTGCTGCTACTACTACTATTGCTACTACTACTACTACTACTACTATTGCTGCTACTACTACTACTATTGCTGCTACTACTACTACTATAGCTACTACCGCTACTATTACAGCTACAACCATTACTACTACCACTACTACGTGTAGGTCATTCAGCTTTACTTTAAGCTGAATGACCTACACAAATACAATAATAAGGCATAACTTGTAATAAAGATCGTTAACCCAATATAAATCGTAATAAACGAATGTCAATGAATAACCAGAACTGACGGGGAAAAGAACTCCAGCAACAGCGCTTACAATAGGAAGGTCTTACATCCCTTCTGTGACGTGGGTGTATCTGCAGCACCAACTGTGGCCCTATCGTCTCACTCATGGCTGGTACAGCAGCAACAGCCTGGTTGACCAGGCAAGCACCAGACGTGCCTGGCCCACGGCCGGGCTCCGGAAGTAGAGACTCTCGAAACACATCAAGGGTATATTAAAGATAAAGGTATATATCCCTCAAAACCACAAGCGTGTCTTTTATACATTTGTTGGTATTATATGCTATCTTGTTTGTATCAAAATCTCTGTTGTCTTACGGTCAACAGCGCCTCCATCCAGGAGAGGATTTCCCCTATACCATGTGCCGCTACTTTCTTGGAGAGTCTCGTGTCTGGTACCTTATCAAAGACGTTACTGAAATCCATGTACTCAATATCGTTTTTTTTACCTTTCGCTTTCGCCTCAAATACTTTAGTGACAGACGTTAGTATATTTGTTAGGCATGAACGCTTCTTTGCGAAATCATGCTGAGGTCTATTGGTCAAATCATGTCATTCAGAAGAGCTTCAAAACTGCGTCTGCAGTTATTGATTCCAGCAACTTTCCTAAATTGATTGGTTTATAATTTGAAGATTCGTAAGAGTGTGTCCCGTTTGCCATTTTCACACTTACCTGGGACATACCCGCTTCTAGTGGCTTAAGCCAGGTCGCCATCTGGAGAAGACCCGGGCCGGCGAACCTCATACAATACAATAGTGGTTTAACAGACCAACTAATGGTTTACTAAGTTCTTTAGACTCACTAGTGACCCCATGCCACTAGTGAGTTTGATCTTGCACAATTTATTTTCGTCCTGACCCTCATAGTTATTAATTTCTGTGATTTCGTTTGCATCGTATTGTGTACAAACAGAAAGGAAATAAATGTTAAAATGGTAAGCGTTTCTTAGTCACAAACAGTAAGCTGGCCTATGTTACATTTAAGTGTGCCTATATAGGCCTAAAAGTAACCGTTAGAGTTGGTATTTGATTCCTTCACAATTTTAATTTCGTTATCTCTTTCGTTTTTTCCCTTTCCCCTTTTAACTTCTCTCTGAATATATTTGTCCGTAAAATGCAATGATCGTTCCTCCTCTGATTCATCTGTTTCAAGCAATTGTTCATCCATTGAGGGTCATTTACGATTGATCGTATCTAGACGCCAATGCAATTTCCTCCTACAGAAGTTTACTGTGGTCACTATCTAGGCCTGGAGGTCTGTAGATCACACATAAGATTAGGTTTCCACGTCAGTCAGGAAACTGAAGCTGTATAGATTCCATCATCTGACTTTATATAATTTCTAACGCAGCTGTTAAAATTCTGACTGACATACTGCGCAACTCCGCTGACTTTCCCGCTGACTGTCACTGTGGATTAATTTATATCCTGTACCTGTAATTCAGCAGGCAAGTCCCTATTTTTTTTTTAGGATTGAACTGTATCTCTCTTATTGCCATTATATCTTGTTTCCGGCATATGCAATTAGCCTTAATTAATTTGATTTCCGGAGCTTTGACTATTTGTACGGTAGACATTAATTACTCGCCTCTCTCCTCCTCTGTCTCTTTTTGTTCACTAGTTCTCTTGCTTTCGTCAGTAACTATTCCCTGAGTTATCACGTTTTCTAAGCGGTTTTTCTACAGTGTCATGGCGGTTAAGAATATAAGAACATAAGAAAGGAAGAATACCGCAGCAGGCCTGCTGGTCCATACTAGGCAGGCCTACTGGTCCATACTAGGCACTAGGCAGGTCTTTCTCAGACCAAAACCCATATTACTTCAATCATATTGAGCTCAGTAACGGCTCCTTGGACTGAACGAGACAACATTGTAACCCTTGCCCTAGAAAGGTACACACCTTTCGAATGCATATCATATTTGCCATAAAAATGGTCACAGTTATCAATGATGGTAATTCCAAAGTTTTTTACAGTACTTGTCTAGCCAGCAGTTAACACCATCTGCTCTAGACGTTCATTCACTGCCCACTCCTTTTCTAGGAAAAATACTACATGTGATCAGGATCCTTCTCAATGATTTAATTAATCAGATCAAAGGGTAGATCTACAACTGTCGTATACTTCTCTAATAACTCCTGCCGTCTGCATTTCCCGTCATCATATCTTCCAGCATTGGAATAAAGAGTTTTTTCTCATTACCTGACTTGATATTATCTACCATGTTCTCACCCATAACATATCCAGGGAAAGCAAACTTCGTCTCACCTTCCTACCCCTCTTACAGAATGTTCAGTCCATATATCTAGTTCTATGAGTTTCCAGTGATAAGAACATTCTTACCTGTGTTACTAGAGTGGTTCAGGGTACGTTTATCCACGTTGACCACAGTAGCACATGCATCCTAGGGAAGAGATAAGAGATTCACTACCTTCAAGCCTTCTTCTTCTCCTTAATCTTCCTTATCTCCAGCAAACTACTTCACAGTCAGTCATTGATATCAACCTCATCGTGGTTGTTGACTTGCTTCCCTTAACTCTTCCCCAGTCACTTTACATTCATTGTTACACAAATACGTATTTACTTTTTCCAATTTCTTATTTTCTTCCATGAAACATTAAAGCTCCTCCTCGTCCTCTAACACCTTGAGCGCTGACTCTAAGACGCTACAAAAGGAAGCCATGATGCTGAACACTGCTGCCCCCGGGTACCAACTACAGGACATGTAGCGTGGCGTCCTGTGATCACTTGCCTCAATACATATAAGACAATGTGTGAATACTTGAGGACGCCAGAGTGTACATGGATGTAAAAATCTTTGTGGAGAGTTGAGATCAAGACAATAAAGAAAGGGAGACAGAGAGAAAGACAGAGTGAGAGAGAGAGAGAGAGAGAGAGAGAGAGAGAGAGAGAGAGAGAGAGAGAGAGAGAGAGAGAGAGAGAGAGAGAGAGAGAGAGAGAGTACGTTTCCTCGCTTTATTTTGCAGTCATAACGGGAAAAATTCGTACCCAGCGAGATGGTAAACATCAAATCCCTCTTGACACTCCATCACTGGATCACTTGTAAAGTTAATTAACCTCCCTCCTCCCCTTCCCCTCCCCCCCTTCCCCCATTTAACACTCACTGGGATATAACATTCAAATCACATGTAAAACTTTAATAATTGAAATTTACGAAAGATAATGCAAGAAAGAATAAATAGAAAAAAGGAGGAATTAGGCATGGAAAAGGTAAGGCGAGGAATGAAGGAAAGAGGAGGAGGAGGAAGAGAGAGGCTAATAGGAGCGGTTATTGAAGAGACCCAGACAATGTGAAAGAAAATGAGAGACAGTGGGAAAAGATTATTATATTTTATATTTATGTGATGAGTTAAACCCGGGGAGGCTCGATACTCCGTCCGCTAATTGCTAGACAGAGGACCTGCTCTCTCGGGATGGCTTTTTCAAGAGGAAAACGAAAAGCGACGATGGAAAGACAACAGATGAGAAAAGTAAAACAGAGAGAGAGAGAGAGAGAGAGAGAGAGAGAGAGAGAGAGAGAGAGAGAGAGAGAGAGAGAGAGAGAGAGAGAGAGAGAAATAGGCTAGCATGGAAGAGGGAAGGAGGGAGTGGTAACCTTGAGAAGAGCAGCTGCTGGAAAGCACCACCGTGGCCAGCAGGTGTTGGGCCCACGCGCATGCCAATGTCTGCCTACTACCTGGATATACCTAGTGGAGGTTGCTTGAAGGGAGAGAAACTGAGCTCTAGGTGCTGCTCCCATCTCATTAGCTTTATCATACTTACTATTAAACAGAGTGAACCATGTATTAAGCACCTGGCTTGAATTACTAGGATCACCCACATCTTGTTCAAAGAGGTTCTCGACGTCCTATATACTTGCAGTCCTAAGCGGCTCTGGCTTTGACCACCAGACGCTCGCGTCCATATTTAACTAGTCACTCGTTCCTTTCTCCTTTTTTTCTGGGCTGTACCCAGGCGCTAAGCGACCGTCTAGCCACCAGGCTTCTCGGGGCAGGGCTCTTAACCGTCTAGCCACCAGGCTTCTCTGGGCAGGGCTCTTAACCGTCTAGCCACCAGGCTTCTCTGGGCAGGGCTCTTAACCGTCTAGCCACCAGGCTTCTCGGGGCAGGGCTCTTAACCGTCTAGCCACCAGGCTTCTCGGGGCAGAGCTCTTAACCGTCTAGCCACCAGGCTTCTCTGGGCAGGGCTCTTAACCGTCTAGCCACCAGGCTTCTCGGGGCAGGGCTCTTAACCGTCTAGCCACCAGGCTTCTCGGGGCAGGGCTCTTAACCGTCTAGCCACTAGGCTTCTCGGGGCAGGGCTCTTAACCGTCTAGCCACCAGGCTTCTCGGGGCAGGGCTCTTAACCGTCTAGCCACTAGGCTTCTCGGGGCAGGGCTCTTAACCGTCTAGCCACCAGGCTTCTCGGGGCAGGGCTCTTAAGGTACGAGCCGTCGCGGGCCTTAAAAAGCAGCAACAACAACAACGACCTGACTTCGGGAACACTGGCGCTAATCCGATTAATCCAACAATGAACTTCCATCTAAATGCAAAACCAGCTAATCCAGCCAACTGACGGATTCAGGTGGATTCGTCATCAAGAACCACCACTGTGACAACCCAGACAACAGACTAATTCAGGCGGATTCTCCACCGAGAACGACCATTGTGACAACCCAGCCAGATTGATTCAGGAGGATTCTTCAAGTATCTGACTGTAATGGTGTCTAATTTCTAGGTCTATCGAGACGTGTCACGATACAGTGACTTTAAATCTTGAAATATTTATTTTTGCAGTTACTGTGTTGTTCCATACATGAAACCCGGTGTTCTTACAGCCAGAGTCAACACACTAAATACTTTTTTGACGAAACATTTCAGAAGTGAATACTTTTATATTGTTAAATGTTCGTGTACAAGGCACACCTGTAAACATAAAGAAGAGGCACGCACGCACGAACACGCACACGTAAACACACACACACACACTAACACACAAGGTAGATAGTGACAGGATGTTCCAGAGATGGAACAAAAAAACAAGGGGTCACAATTGGAAGTTGAAGACTCAGGTGAGTCAAAGGGATGTTAGGAAGCATTTCTTCAGCCATAGAGTAGTCAGGAAGTGGAATAGTCTAGCGAACGATGTAGTGGAGTCAGGAACCATACATAGCTTTAAGACAAGGTATGATAAAGCTCATGGAGCAGGGAGAGAAGAGACCCAGTAGCGGTCAGTGAAGAGTCAGGGCCAGGAGCTGAGTCTCGGCCCCTGCAACCACAATTAAGTGAGTACAATTAGGTGAGTACACAGAAACACACACATAACGACATACAAAATACTGCGAGGAATAGATAAGGTGATAGGACAGGATGTTCCAGAGGGGAACACAGAAACAAGGGCACAATGGAGTTGAAGACTCAGATGAGTCAAAGGGATGTTAGGAAGCATTTCTTCAGCCATAGAGTAGTTAGGAAGTGGAAAAGTCTAGCAAGTGATGTAGTGGAGGCAGGAACCATACATAGCTTTAAGACGAGGTATGATAAAGCTCATGGAGCAGTCAGTAGAGGTCAGTAAAGAGGCGGGGCCAGGAGCTAAATATCGACCCCTGCAACCACAATTAGGTGAGTACAATCAGGTGAGTACACACACACAAGGATCTCCATAAAGCCTACTACTCTTCCTAATATATATATCCACTACCAACCAGACGGATCTGAGGCTTATGTGTTTCTGTTAGATAAAAGGACACGGGTGCAACTAATGTGTCAATCCACTACCTTGACAAAGCTCCTGGTGAGCGAAACGTCGCCCCAATAAAATGTCACATTAGTTGCACTTGTGTCCTGCCTAACATACTGTCGGTGATTCTTCCATTTTTACAACTTATTTGTTTCTGTTTGATGATGCAAAACCAATGAGATGGAAAACAATTGGAGAGGACAAAAAATAAGGTTAAGAATAAGTTAAACCTCAGATAAGAACCGACAATGATTCATGTC
>WNWK01000367.1:0-82500 GCA_009830355.1 Cherax destructor | reverse complement strand
TACTACTACCACTACTACCACTAGTAGAAGTAGTAGTATTAGTAGTTGTAGTAATAGTTGTTAGTGCTCAGCGATATATTTGATTCAGCATCTGTGCTGACAAAGGTTAGACCAGCTTGAAGCTGCCTGGGTCCCCTGTGACTGACTGCCATAATGATGAGAGCAATTTCTTTCATTACGAGTAGCCAATGGGAATAACTCACTAAATAGCTATGTAATTTTCTATGCTGAATACACACATTGTTCCTTTGAACAGTTTAGGTTGCGTATGCACACTGCTGCTCGTTGACGCATTTGCTAAAGTTTCTGCCGGTTTCTCCTACGTACATCTTGTGACTTCCACCGCAATGGAATCTCATAGACACGAACTCCTTTTCTTCTGTGTTTTGGTTCTTGTTTTATGGACTAGTGAAGTTACGGATGGACAGCCACTTTGTTGTTGTTTTGGTTCAAAGTAAACCATACCACGAGCGGGGATTGAACTCGTGGCGATATATATATATATATATATATATATATATATATATATATATATATATATATATATATATATATATACCAGCACCAGACATCTAGCGTGATCGACTCTGGATCTTCCAATGAACAGTTACGGTTCATTTATTACGAAATTTCGGACCACCGGTTTACTTTCTCTACGACTGTTCGTGTTTTCAAGATCTTCAGGGCAGGTTTTTATACCATCAGGGAGGACGAATGCTGTGGTTTTTTTCAACTTTCTAAAGAAACAAAAACCTAAGGGATGTAAATCCTATACATGGTCAAGAAAAAAAAACGAAAATGACACCACTTTTTTCTCCTTTGCGCCGCGATGCGACCACCAGCACCAGCAAGGAGGAACTGAAGGCTCGAACCTCCGTCTGCTTACGGCGATACACATACGTCACTTGAAGACTACGATATTGTGGTATCTTTTTTTTATGCTGCCCAGATATTTTGTGGACATTCTCGACATTATCTGCAAATTGATTTGATACTGTGATCGTTACTGGGCGAAACATCAACAAAGACAGAGAAACAATTAGCAGAAACAGTGTTTACTTTGTGTTTAAAAAAAAAAAAAAGGCTCACCATAGAGCGATACATTGTCACTATACAATTTTTTTTATAGAGCGAAACGTCATCCCAATAAAGCTCTCCACAGAGCGAAACATCGTCTTTATATTCCTACCATTCAACTGTACGACCTTACGCCGTTATTAAACAGCCAGAATTACCCTTTTTTACTGTTATATATTAAAAAAAATAGCTGAACAGAGTTATATTATTTTTTTTTTTTAAAGAATTTGACTACTTTTGAACATGCGTGAAATTTAAGGGGACATAATCCCGTGGGTCAGGCGGAGAGGAGCGAGAGAAGACGTCACAAGTTCCTGGGCACCAGAGGGTGAAGCCCAAGACCGGAAAAAAGATGTTGTAAGAGATGGTGGTAAGATCTTGAACATGAAGCGGAATTATGGAGAGAGATGGAGCAAGATTGCGGCCGTCTTCAAGGGTGGGGGGTGGGGGTTAGAGAAGGGGATGAAAGGTTAGAGGAGGGGGAAGAGGAGAAGCAAGAGGACGGGGGTGTGTGTAAGATCCTGAGCGTCGGAAGAGGATGTCCTGTGTGGTGCGTCAACACAATCTTACAAACACCATCAACCCAGTGTGGTGCGTCAACACAATCTTACAAACACCATCAACCCAGTGTGGTGCGTCAACACAATCTTACAAACACCATCAACCCAATGCGGTGCGTCAACACAATCTTACAAACACCATCAACCCAATGCGGTGCGTCAACACAATCTCAACAAATTACAATTTCCTATCACGACTTCTCTTTTATTCACCAGGTTACATCAAGACTAATGGAGTGATTAAATCGACTCCAGGTTGAGGGACTGATTACCTCAATCTCCTTCCTATCTTCACTATTCTTCTTTGTATTGGACTGATGAAGCCACTGTGGGGCGAAACGTTCCCACAATAAAGATACCCAAGTGTTGCAAATGTGTCTAATTTATCAACCTGTCGGTTCTCTGAACCATTTATCTACAAGTAGGAAGTAACGGTAAGCAACGAAGTCATTCCTCCCGTTCAGAGACCAAACAGCGAGACGTACATAGTGAGCCCGGGAATTGCTGAGACACACAAGAACGATTAGGGACGCAGACAAACACAGAGATAAACATGGGAACTAGTGCGAGAAGACATTTAAGAAAACAAACATAACTGTAATTAATGAAGAATTCCGAACACAATCTCACCCACATCTCCATCGGAAGGAAAATAGAAAGAAGGATCAGGTGTTTGGGGTGAAGCAATGAGGACTCACTCGCGGAAGACGACAAGGGAATACTTGAAGACGGCGACAATAGATTCCCAGCGGTGGTGTTCTTCAGTAGAGACCAAACTGTTATATACTTGAGCTGGATATCGTTCGACACGACCAAAACAAGATAATATTTATAAATGAAATTTAAAAAAAAAAAAACATTAAAATGAGACTTACACGCAGGAGAGTCTATGGGACCTAATTACGTATCACTCCCAAATCTACTTTTGCTACTACTGCTACTACCTGCGGATGCTAATTACGGATACTCGTCACCGGTATGGCACTGACTGCCGTGACAGCTGGTATACCAGCAGTTCCTTGTTCACTGAGTGGGTCACCATCTGACAGACCCACGTCCGGAGACAGTTTCCAGGTAAATGACAGCCAAACTACCACCACCTTGTGAGAACTTACCAGATACCAGAGACACTGCAGGGAACAACCTCCCGAGGAGCGTCACTGAGGTATAAACCTTGGGTGACTTTAAAAATAGCTTAGACATTGGAGATGAATGGAAAAGTTGACACAAATGCAATATAATGCCATCCTTTATTTACTACGTTTCGCCCACACAACGTGTTTCACCAGTTTGTGCTATGTAGATAACGATGAAGTTTCCTGTCAAGAGGTTCACCTATTATTTTAAAGCCGTTGTTTTGGTTGAAATTCTTGGACATACAGATGAGTGATGACTGCAAGATCCCTGGTCATGAGTCTTGAGTCTCTGTGTCTCCATCCCTGGCCATGAGTCTTGCGTCTCTGTGTCTCCATCCCTGGCCATGAGTCTTGCGTCTCTGTGTCACCATCCCTGGCCATGAGTCTTGCGTCTCTGTGTCACCATCCCTGGCCATGAGTCTTGCGTCTGTGTCACCATCCCTGGCCATGAGTCTTGCGTCTGTGTGTCTCCATCCCTGGCCATGAGTCTTGCGTCTGTGTGTCTCCATCCCTAGCCATGAGTCTTGCGTCTGTGTGTCTCCGTCCCTGGCCATGAGTCTTGCGTCTGTGTCTCCATCCATGGCCATGAGTCTAGCGTCTCTGTCTCCATCCCTGGCTATGAGTCTTGCGTCTCTGTGTCACCATCCCTGGCCATGAGTCTTGCGTCTGTGTGTCTCCATCCCTGGCCATGAGTCTTGCGTCTGTGTCTCCATCCCTGGCCATGAGTCTTGCGTCTGTGTGTCTCCATCCCTGGCCATGAGTCTTGCGTCTCTGTGTCACCATCCCTGGCCATGAGTCTTGCGTCTGTGTCTCCATCCCTGGCCATGAGTCTTGCGTCTGTGTGTCTCCATCCCTGGCCATGAATCTTGCGTCTGTGTGTCTCCATCCCTGGCCATGAGTCTTGCGTCTGTGTGTCTCCATCCCTGGCCATGAGTCTTGCGTCTGTGTCTCCATCCCTGGCCATGAGTCTTGCGTCTGTATGTCTCCATCCCTGGCCATGAGTCTTGCGTCTCTGTGTCACCATCCATGGCCATGAGTCTTGCGTCTGTGTCTCCATCCCTGGCCATGAGTCTTGCGTCTGTATGTCTCCATCCCTGGCCATGAGTCTTGCGTCTCTGTGTCACCATCCCTGGCCATGAGTCTTGCGTCTGTGTGTCTCCATCCCTGGCCATGAGTCTTGCGTCTGTATGTCTCCATCCCTGGCCATGAGTCTTGCGTCTGTGTGTCACCATCCCTGGCCATGAGTCTTGCTTCTGTGTGTCTCCATCCCTGGCCATGAGTCTTGCGTCTGTGTGTCACCATCCCTGGCCATGAGTCTTGCGTCTCTGTGTCACCATCCCTGGCCATGAGTCTTGCTTCTGTGTGTCTCCATCCCTGGCCATGAGTCTTGCGTCTGTGTCTCCATCCCTGGCCATGAGTCTTGCGTCTGTGTGTCTCCATCCCTGGCCATGAGTCTTGCGTCTGTGTGTCTCCATCCCTGGCCATGAGTCTTGCGTCTCTGTGTCTCCATCCCTGGCCATGAGTCTAGCGTCTGTGTGTCACCATCCCTGGCCATGAGTCTTGCGTCTCTGTAGTTAATTAAAGGGTTGTGTGAGTTTTCAGTGTAAAACACAGGTGTTCCTCAAATCGTGTATTCTGCTGGCGTATTGGTGTTCCGAAATACGTGTCTGGAGATGTCTGGATATTTTTCCCATGTATAATTGGCTGCAATCATTGCAAGGGATTATGTGTGATACCCCTGCAGAGGAGTGAACCTGGTGGTGTCCCTTACTGGTGATGTCTTTGATGGTAGTGGATGTGGGTATTGGGTATTGGAAAAGATGTTGGAGAGGTGTTTGGTAACGGAGTTAGTGGCAAGGATTATGTACCTTCTCTTGGCGGTATTCAACTCACCCAGACCTGAGGCTGATGTCTGGCACCTCGAAGCAAAAGGTACCATCTTAGAACTTGCGTTTTCTTCCGTCCACTGAAAACAAAGTTGAAGGTCGCGTTGTACAGCGTTGGTTGTGCCTCATGAACGTCTTAAACCTATATGCTGGTATAAATATAGGACTGAAAACCATAGGTAGTCTGCATATTCTTGAACTACCAGAAGGCACTTGACTGTGTCTCTCATGAGACGCGTGGAGGATAGCACGGTGGGTGGCACAGTGGGCGGCAAGGTGGGGCCGTAGAGAGTGGCAGGGTGATTGATGAAGCGTGACGAATGATGGATGTAGGGAGTTGAGTGCAGGGTGAATGGCAGGGATGATTGTTAATGAAAGTTTGGGTGACACGGAGGATGGCAGGGTGGGTGGCAGGGTGGTTGGCAGGGTGGGTGGCAGGATGGTTGGCAAGGTGGATAGCAGGGTGGATGGCAGGGTGGGTGGCAGGGGGGTTGGCAGGAAGGGTCACAGGAAGGGTAAAGTTGTGAACACGGAGACACACTTGAGGGGAGCGAGGCAGTGTAGCTGAACTGTGAGAATGTTCACACATCACACATCACACATCACGTACGTGTGCGTGGCCAATGCTTGCCTGCATTCGTGTACATATGTACGCGTGCTCCAATGCCCATGTACATGCGTATACACTGCACACACACATATACATTCACCTATCTGTGGTCACAGAGATCTTCATAAATACTGGGAAAACACTCACTATCTTCCAGATCTCTGGCAGTTATCCCGTATCTACGGACTTGTTGACTTTACCTAGTGGTCCAGAGAAGACTTCTCGTCTCTCCCACAGAATACATGGCGACACTTTGCCCTTGAAGTATCCAGCTTACCTCTTTTCCAGTCGTGTGCAAGGTGTTGCCGTATGAGTTAGTGTTCACTTTCCCTGAGACTCTCTCTTTGAGTCACTTCCTCAGCTCTTCACTTGATGATTAAGACATGTGCAACCGTTGAGTATATTGTTGAAACGTATCGCCTACACAGCAGGCTTCTTCAGTCAAATACAGTCAAAGACATAAAGTCCATCAACTTTATGTCTTAATCATCAACTCGTCGGTATTCTAAGCCATTTTCAACATATCCTCACAGGCTTCCTTGTCGTTTGTCGTGAGCTCTCCTCCTTCCTTCTTCAGTCTTATTACCTGGTCTTGCATGTCATCTCTCTTCCTGCTGTCATTCTCAGACTGTCGCTCAGCTTCTCTTTTCAACTTTGCAATGTTGTTTCTGGCTCTATTCCTCAGTTCTTCGTTTACCTCAGTTCTTCCCTTTCTATAGTTTTATCCAGGCAGCTGTAGTTTTGTTTGCTCTTTCCATCTTTGGTTGAACCACGGGTTCTCTGTGACCCATTTTCTTTTTTTTTCTACTGGGTATGTGAATCTGAGTGTGTATTGTTCATGTACTGAACGTATGTGTTTATGCGTGCCTGTGACTGGATGTTTGTGCATGTGTAATTACCTGAGTTAATTTTTATTATTATTATTATTATTATTATTATTATTATTATTATTATTATTATTATTATTATTATTATTATTATTATTATTATTATTATTATTATATTTACAGGGAAGCATAAACCCGCAATGATCATACAGTGCCTGGGAAACGGAAGGTAATTAGGTTTGATCCGAAGAAGAGAAAGGTAGTTTTAATTCCTTACATCAAGATCTCTTTACTTGAGAGAAGTGATTAGTGTGTGTGCTCAGTTTCCGTCAGTGTTCCCAACACTCAGGAGTGTTCCCAACACTCAGGAGTGTTCCCAACACTCAGGAGTGTTCCCAACACTCAGGAGTGTTCCCAACACTCAGGAGTGTTCCCAACACTCAGGAGTGTTCCCAACACTCAGGAGTGTTCCCAACACTCAGGAGTGTTCCCAACACTCAGGAGTGTTCCCAACACTCAGGAGTGTTCCCAACACTCAGGAGTGTTCCCACTCAGGAGTGTTCCCAACACTCAGGAGTGTTCCCAACACTCAGGAGTGTTCCCAACACTCAGGAGTGTTCCCAACACTCAGGAGTGTTCCCAACACTCAGGAGTGTTCCCACACTCAGAGTGTTCCCAACACTCAGGAGTGTTCCCAACACTCAGGAGTGTTCCCAACACTCAGGAGTGTTCCCAACACTCAGGAGTGTTCCCAACACTCAGGAGTGTTCCCAACACTCAGGAGTGTTCCCAACACTCAGGAGTGTTCCCAACACTCAGGAGTGTTCCCTAGCCAAGAGTGTGTTCTAGTTTACCTTATCCATTCCACTGAATGTTTTCTCTTTTTATATCACGTACCTCTTCATTCTTCCAGGGAATACGTGAAGGGCAGAAGGCAGAGAGCAGAGTGGGTGGTGGAGGCTCGATACTCCGTCCGCTAACAGGAGCTTCGATGTCCGATCCGTCAGGCTGTAGGTGGCGAGTGAGAGACTTCAATCAGTATAAATACTTAATCCTAATACAAGTCAACGACTTATTAGATGGGAATTCAACCTCGCGTGTCACTGTTTGCTGATGATCTAAAGCTAACTAGGTGTATTTCGGTACCTGCGGGATCCGAGAAAGGTATCCCAATACTGCATAACCCCAGACCCACCGTGGCTCAATGAATGCAAATATAATAATGCAGATTGTGGCAAATTACGGAAAGAGGTGGTAGTCTAATGGCCTGCAGCACCTGGTTGTAAACAAATCATCAGAGCAGGCGAGGGCAAATGCAAACAAGGAGTAGATTCTTTACCCGTGTATTCCTTCACCGTAATATATATATGCAAAACAAACAAGGGGGAGTTGACGGCCTTTCGTGTTGCAGTCAACACGTCATCAGGAGCAGCTTGCAATGTCGCAGAAAAAAGAAGGAATTCCAAGCAAATGCGTTCAGAGGCAGCGCCTTTGCTCGAATCGAGCAAAGGTCATGAGGACTGAGGAACAAATATTAGGAACGGAAAAGGATCTGGGATAAAAAAAAAAAAAACGGGAGATATACATGAAGGCACAATACCGTGTTTGGAAGAATTCACAAAAAAACACGCACTAAGGAGAGGAACCTTTCAACGACGTTTTGGTCCTTCCTGGACCGTTGTCAAGTCACAAGAGCTGTGACTTGACAATGATTCAGGACGGGCCGAAACGTCGTCACAAGGTTCACATCCTAAGTGCGTGTTATTTGTGAAAAGGTTCACACAAAGCGAGTTGCATGTGCAAGGCTACGCTCTCCAGGTCCTCAAGTCCGTTGCGCCTCGACCGCAAACATCAACACGCGAGGGCCTGACCCCAGTGGCGTGACATTTACGTATACCAGTAAAGTTTCAGGGCCTCACACTGACCCTTGAAGAGCTCTGGTAATTGCTCCCATCCGTCATGGCAGATAGTCTCTCAGACGTGCGTGCGTGAGTGCTTGGGTGCGTGAGTGCTTGGGTGCGTGAGTGCTTGGGTGCGTACGTGTATGTGCGCATTCCAGCAGTCGATTGCTACATACAAGACAGAGACAGGTGTCACTGATAGACAAGCTAAATAGCTAAATAGCAGTCAGTTGCTTAGTTCTTTTCCCCTTTGTGATTAATCTCCTCTCCAATTCCCCCCCCCTTTCCCTAAACCCCACCAACCCCAGCTCACCTTCCTGTCTCCCTCCCCCTTCTCTCTTCCCCTGATATCCTCATTGCCCTACTGAAGTCCCCCACCTCAGGCTGACAGATTTCAACACCTTGTTTGATCAGCTCCATCCTGCGTGATGGAATGTGACGGGTAAACATTGCTGTCTGCCCATACAGAATAGGGTAGCAGCACAACGCTGATTTACTGAGAGAGCAGCGTATCCATGCTGGGAGTGCGTAGGTGGAGGGCGTAGGTGGAGGGCGTAGGAGTGCGGCCACTGTCATCCCTCGGAGAGTCATGTGGACTTAAGCCAAACAAACCTCAGTGTGAGTCAAACCTGATTCCACAATAAACCAAATATACCTCAGCGTAAGTTAAAATGATTCCATTTCAAACCAAACAACTCTCATTGTAAACAATAATCTGATACCACTTTACATAAAACAACCTTCACACACACACACACACACGCCCCGATGGCATGGTGGCTAGCGCTCTTGCTTCACGCACGGAGGGCCCGGGTTCAATTCCCGGCGGGGCGGAAACATTTCGAAGTGTTTCGTTACACACACACACACATACACATACATACAACAGGCCTAGTGTCTAATCGACATGTGCCTAGGACAAAAAAAATGGTAACTAACACACACTCACACACGCACCAGCAGAGGTATGAAAAAGTTCATGGCGCAGGGAGAGTGACCCAGTAGCGGCCAGTGAAGAGGCGGGGCCAGGAGCTATGAATCGACCCCTGCAACCACAAATAGGTGAGTACACACACATATACAACAGGCCTAGTGTCTAATCGACATGTGCCTAGGACAGAATGGTGACTAACTAACTAACATACACACACACACACACGTGTTTCACGCACGGAGGGGCCGGGTTCAATTCCCGGTGGGGCAGAAACATTTCGAAGTGTTTCCTTACATACACACACATATATACAACAGGCCTAGTGTCTAATTGACATGTGCCTAGGACAAAATGGTAACTAACACGTGTACGTGTAGCCCGTAACATGTACGTAGCTGCACCAGTGGTGTTGTCGCACCAGGGACCATCATTACCAGGGGTGGGGCTGGTTCAGGGTCTCTACGCTGATGATGATAACAGCTGTGCTGGCCAGACCTAACACATACACAGAGGCGTGGCCGAAGGTGTGTGTGTGTTGGTACTCACATATATTTGGTTGTAGGGATCGAATCTCAGTTTATGTTATTATTAGTTTCTGGCCTTTTAGGCAAAATCATACCTAATCTTGAAACAATGTCTGTGTTGGGCAAGTAACACCGAAGTTTTATTATTTTAGGCCTAATTTGAGTCTCTTCAGGGCACAATAAATTGCTGACACAGCCTCTGTCCAATAAGGGAACTTCTCACCATCGTGTTTCCTGACGCGGGTCTCAGTCATATGATGACCCCCCGTTGGAGCTTTTGGTCATCTGACCGAAGCCTTCCGCTGGCTTACCGGTCCACCCCTTTAAAAATTAATGGTTATTATTATAACCATCTTTTTATTGGGAAGCAGCGGGATTCTAGACGTATAAGGTGGTGGATCACAAGTGTTTGTTAACAGCAATAATGACTCACATTCCGTCATAACAAAAAAAAACTTTGAAAGATGCATAAAAAAATCATTGGATAAAAAGGAAGTTGTAAGAATGTGCCAGACTTCAACATACTAAAAACATTTCCTGACATCCCTGTCGTGCATCTATGTCTTCAACTTTCCCCTATAACCCCCCCTCTCCCCTGTGCCTCTCATTTCACAATATCTGTTCCAGTCTGCTCTACCAAAGCCTCCGAGTATCTTGTATGTCATAAAAATGTCTCCTCTGAAGTCGTCAGGTTGAGCTTCTTAAGTCTCTCTTCATGGACTAATCCTCTCATCTCTAGTACTAGTCTTCTTGCAAACCTCTCGACTTTTTTTTTTTTTTTTTTTTTGTACATGTTTGATCAGGTGAGGGCTCCATGCTGGTACTGCATACTCCAGGATAGTCCTAACTTATGTCGTGTAGAGTCCTGAAAGATTTTTTATTGTGGTTTCTGATGGCAGTTCTGAGATTAGCTTTCCTCGCATATGCTGCGGATGTTATGGGAATTAAGTGCATCTCTGATGATATGTTGGGGGTGATGTTCACTCCAAGATCCTTCACTTTGAGCGATATCTGCAGTTTCTTGCCTCTCAAACTGTATTCCGCATACTGTCGCCGCTCTCCATCCCCAATTTTCATGACCTTGAACTTGCAGGGTGCTGTAAGAACTCCAGTAACCCCGACCTTTCTTGCTCCTTCTCTCTGTTCTCCTCTCCTCCTCTCTCTCTCTCTCTCTCTCTCTCTCTCTCTCTCTCTCTCTCTCTCTCTCTCTCTCTCTCTCTCTCTCTCTCTCTCTCTCTCTCTCTCTCTCTCTCTCTCTCGGTTTGTATTCTTTCTAGTCTCTTTTACGTCATAGAAACACGACAGATACACAGGCTATCTTATATATGTATCACACCCCCATGTTCGGTGTTATGCATCACACCCCATGTTCTACAATATGTATCACACCCCCATGTTCGGTGTTATGCAACACACCCAATGTTCTACGTTATTTATCACAAGAAGAGCAACACTAATATTCGTATTGATGACATATGCTATCTTCGTCATGGAAAACTCATTATGTGGACAGAAAAACGTAATGAGCAATTTGTGGGATAATTAAGTTCATAATATATGAATACATTATACATAATTCTGTGTTCGTTTTAATAGGCGAGGTTCATTAGCGTTTGTAAACACTGTACAAAAGAGGCAGGAAAAAAAGTCACAGTGTCAGGATAAACAAATATATATATATATATATATATATATATATATATATATATATATATATATATATATATATATATATATATATATATATATATATATATATATATATATATATTATATCATATATATCAGCACCATTGCCCAACACTGAACGGATATGGCTGTCAGCCATATGCGTCTCAATCTAGGAAATCAAGGGAAAGATTGAGATGCCATCAGGTTAGTTAACAGACATAAAGGGAATTGTAGAGTACTAAGCATGGAGTCTCTCTCTCTCTCTCTCTCTCTCTCTCTCTCTCTCTCTCTCTCTCTCTCTCTCTCTCTCTCTCTCTCTCTCTCCCTCCGGGCACTTAGCCACAGCGAGACTCTCTTGATGTTATTGACTTCATTGTGTCTTGCATGGCAACTCTTGGAAAGTACTTGTTCACTTTAGACCATGTAGGACATCTTGGACACCTTCCATCAGTGGGTCAAGATGTGTGCCCGTTGCTAAGAAAGTCTCCAGAGTGACGTGCACTCTCGGCTGTGAGATGAGAACTCTCTATAGACACAGCAGCCACGAGTATATCTCCATGCAACTTTTCTGCAATGAGCAGTCCCAGCTTGATTGCATCTGATTATGATGATGAAGCCGTAATAGTCTTCCTCTCATTCTGGCAAAATCGCCCATGAGGTATGTTAGAATTTGCTTTACCAGTTCAAAAGATGCCAAAGAGAATGAGAGGGCTGGCAAGGCAATCTGAGAGGCCATACGTTTGTTTTCCCAGTCCACTTAGTGTGGCCGTAGTGAGGCTTCCAACCGTCAAGAGAGAGGCTCAGGGTATATACTAACGTGAATTTTAGAAACGTGTCATGTTTTAATATCAGAGAAAAATATAACGGAATAATATATTTTATTAGTATTATAATTATTAGTAAAATAATAATAATAATAATAATAATAATAATAATAATAATAATAATAATAATAATAATCGCAAAAAATTAAGTGAGGTTTAAGAGAGAGAGAGACGTCTGTTGATTGTGGATCCAGAGTTGTCCAGTGAGAGGGAAGCAGACCGGCCTTGTCTGTACCAAGGTAGGGACGATGTCAATACTGGTTCTCTTTCAGCTGTAACAATTTAACGAGTAATCACAGTTATTGCATGATAACTAAATGCCTATATTGTTTTAACTGTAATTACGTTAAAAAAAATTATGATTGCCTTATTAACAAAATAATTGAAAAATAATCATTTTTTCAATATATTTATTATGTTCGTAATATTACCAGTTACCGACAGTAATACTTACCATAACCATACGATAAAAGGACAATGGTATTCAATTATACATAAAATTATGCATACAATTGGCGTAAATGATTATTCAAATTTCATAGGCCTCATAAGTAATTAGCCTACGATTTCCAAATTTAGGAATTCATTTAGCTAGAAGGTCAGAGTAAATGTGCAGCATCTGCCAGTCCAGTCAATTATCTGACATCCAGTTACAAATATTTACACCAATATACAAATTCTTGACTCTAATATTTTATTACGTTAGTTTAACGTTTGTAGTGAATAATTTGGAACAGTTTTATATATATATATTTTTTTTTTTGGGTAAGCTATTTCATTCTCCTAAGATCGTTAGCAACTTGAAATTTATCTTTAATAGAACCAGCGACATTTCTTTGAATAATTTTATCACAGCTCTTGCACATATCAAGATAATTTTTGATGTCTTCAGTTTTAATTTTAATTTTTTTTTTTTGCGTGTTACTAAAATGCCACGACGAAGAAAGATGGATAATTTTTTTTTTTCATCTCTAAATATCCTGCCACAGTTCCAGGAGCTTCAGTACAACATCGATTTGTTTTTCACTTCGAACGAATACATTATTACAACTATTATGAAATACAGTTTCACTGGTTTCTCTTCGTGTTTCTGAGTCAGTTAAATTCTTAAGTAAATTATTGGCAAAACTGAGATTCATTGATTCACACTGAAGCAATTGTTGTCTGAGTTTGCATACCTTGCTTGCATCTTCAGTAATCAATAAGTTCCTCACTACAGCCGAGGAACTAAACTTTATATTGACCAACACTTTTTTTATTTTTAGAGTTTTAATGCAAAAAGTGGCCCAGGGGGAAAAAAAACATGTCTCCCCATGGCCCCCAGCTACTGAATCCTTTCCCAGGAGAGTAAGTTAAAGGCATCAGGTGCCTCAGTGTCTCCTATTCTGGCCTTCCATGTTCCTGAGGTCGTAGATTTCTCCCATTGAATCAGGTTGATGGTGTTGTGACCGAGAGGAGCACCAAGGAGAATACTGTTAAATACGATAATGGCTTGTACTCCTGGCAAGATGGCTATGATTTAGTCAGTGATCTGTTGCCTGGACAAAACTATGTCACATTTGGAGAGGTGAAGGGATAGTCATAGATAATGTGTGTATTACACACACACACACACACACACACACACACATATATATATGTGTGTGTGTGTGTGTGTGTGTGTGTGTGTGTGTGTGTGTGTAACACTGAGAATGTATGTATAATAAACAATTATTAATAAGTAATAACCCCTACAGCATGAGATCACCCCTTCCCCGGGGATCATCCTTTCCAATGGGATCATCCCTTCCCCTGGGATCATCCCTTCCCCTGGAATCACCCCTTCCCTGGGATCATCCATTCTGAAGTCACCCCTTTCCCTGAGATCACGCCTTTCCCTACTATCCCCCTTCCCCTGAAATCACCCCTACCCCTCTGGGACCACCTGACTTGGGGAAGGGGATGATGTTTACCCTTAGAGTCAATTACCGGACAGTTTACGATGTGTGGAATTACACGCGTTGTGGCGAGGCAATGTTCTGAACAATACTGAGAGGAGGGGGAATAAAGGTAGATTGGAGGAGGGAGGTGAAGGAGTGGAGGAGTCGGTATGAAGGAGAAAATGAGGGAAATGGAAGAATGGAGGTCAGTATGAAGCGAAGAAAAGAGTTTTGCGTAGACGGGATTAGGAGGGTGAAGGAGAGAAGGAAGTAGTAGTAGAGTATAAATAATAGCAGCAGCAGCAGCAGCAGCAGTAGTAGTAGTAGTAACAGTAGTAGTAGCAGCAGCAGCAGTAGTAGTAGTAGTAACAGTAGTAGTAACAGCAGTAGCAGTAGTAGTCGGAGTAGTCGTAATAGTAGTAGTACTATTATCGACAAGCAGTGTTCCACTGAGTCTTGAGCATATAACTGAGATATCAGTAAAGAACTTTGAATTAAACTGCCTTTCAAAAATGGTTAAATTATAAATTCAGATGTTACTCATTTCTGGTGATGTTGTTTCAGGAGTACCTGTCATGTAATGCTGCCACTTACCGTCATCAACACACGGAAGATCGAGGGCTGAAGAGAGGTTACTGAATGGGTTTGGACATTTAGAGAGGAAGGAAAAAATGGGATGACTTAGAGGGTGTATAAATCTGCAGTGGAGGGAAGGGAGGTTAGTTGTAGTCCTAGAAAAAGTTGAAAGGAAGGGGTAATGGAGGTTCAGTATGCAAAGGGATTGGACATCCAGCAGGTGTGTGTGTGAGCATGTTAGACAGAAGTGAGTGGAGGAGAGTTGTTTTCATGACTTGAAGTGTTGTTGAAGTGTCAGCAAGGTAACACTTATGAAGCCATTGAGGAAAACTGGTTAGCTGGACTTGAGTTCGGGAGGTGGGAAGTACAGTGCCTGTACTCTGAAGGAGGGGTGGAAATACTGCAGTTTGGAGGGACATCTGAACTGTAGCGTCGCCGTACCTCTGGCAAGATGGTAACGGACTGAGTGGTGATGAAAATGTTTCTTCTTTTTCGGGTCACCCTACCTAGGTGGGAGACTCCCAGTGTGTTGAAGCAAAAATAAACCTTTAATTGAATGCTAAAATGGAACATATATATTCACAGTGATGAGTACAGAACCTACATGCGTGCAGAATTATAAAGAATATGGAAACTCTTAAATAAAGTTGTCAGTCAACAACCCAAGATGCAGCAGGCGTTCCCTCTCTGGATCGCCACACTGAGGCGCTGAAAGAGAAAGGGGCAACCCTAATGAGATATTATTCAACGTACTTACTACACTGAATATGATTTAGCATTTTATAATAAAGAATGACGAAATATTACCGGGAGAAGGTAGTGCCAATGATACACTGGATTTCTTACCAAGAGAATCATTTCCTTCACCCCTCTCCCTTCAGTTCTCAGACAAGTTCCTCTTCTTGTCATTTCTGGTGTTCTTAAAAACCAGGAACGTTTACTTAAAATTAACACTTTTTAAACAAATAATCTTAATTTAGTGTCACAATTAAAATTTCCTTAAAATGCCGTTAAAAAATCTTCAAAAAAATGAAACATGAAAATGTTTTAAAATACCAGGTAGTCAGTTGCTCCGCCGCTAGCTAAAAGTAACTAATCAGATGTGTTGTGGACGGTGCATCAGAGTTCAAGACCGGTAAGTTTTACCTTAAGGGGCGAGCCTACGAAACCTTGGGTTCAGATGGCAGAGAGGGATGAAACTGAAGCCCCACTCAGCAATTTTTAGTAATGGTGGAGATAAAACCAGCACCTCCAAAAAAAAAGGAAGCAAGAGTCATGTGCAGTTACGATCGAAACTGCAAAGCCCACTCACTCAGATGTCTTCTTCAGTGGATGACGGTACTGGCTACAGCACAACTGGTCTCTGAGCTGAGTGATCACACCCGTACGGGTTTGGAGCTTTGCCTAAATTAATAGAAACATTTTTTATTATTATTAACACATCGGCCGTTTCCCATCAAGGCAGGGTGGCCCAAAAAAGAAAAACTTTCATCATCATTCACTCCCTCGCTGTCTTGCCAGAGGCATGCTTACACTACAGTTATAAAAGTGCAACATTAACACCCCTCCTTCAGAGTGCCGGCACTGTACTTCCCATCACCAGGAATCAAGTCCGGGCTGCCGGTTTCCCTGAATCCCTTCATAAATGTTACCTTGCTTAAACTTCAACAGCACGTCAAGTCCTAAAAAAAATTTGTCTCCATTTGCTCCTATCAAACACGCTCACGCACGCTTGCTGGAAGTCAAAGCCCCTCGCACACTAAACCTCCTTTACCCCCTCCCTCCAACCTTTTCTAGGCCGAACCCTACCCTGCCTTCCCTCCACTACAGATTTATACACTCTCGAAGTCATTGTATTTCGTTCCATCCTCTCTACATGTCCAAACCATCTCAACAACCCCTCCTCAGCCCTCTGGATAATAGTTTTGATAATCCCACACCTCCTCCTAATCTCCTAACTACGGATTATATGCATTATATTCACACCACACATTGCTGTCAGACATGACATCTCCACTGCCTCCAGCCTTATCCTTGTTGCAACATTCACCACCCATGCTTCACACCCATACAAGAGCGTTTGTATAACTATACTCTCATACATTACCCTCTTTGCTTCCATGGACAAAGTTCTTTGTCTCCACAGACTCCTAAGTGCACCACTCACCTTTTTCCCTTCGTCAATTATATGATTCACCTCATTTTTCATAGATCCATCTGCTGACACATCCACTCCCAAATATCTGAACACATTCACCTCCTCCATACTCTCTTCCTCCAATCTGATATCCAATCTTCCGTTACCAATTTTTTTTGTTATCCTCATCACCTTACTTTCTATATTCACTTTTAATTTCCTTCTTTTACATACCCTACCAAACTCATCCACCAACCTCTGCAACTTCTCTTCAGAATCTCCCAAAAGCACAGTGTCATCAGCAAAGAGCAACTGTGACAATTCCCACTTTGTGTTAGATTCTTTATCTTTTAACCCCACACGTCTTGCCAACACCCGAGCATTCACTTCTCTTACAACTTCATCTATAAATATATTGAACAACCATGGTGACATCACACATCCCTGTCTAAGGCCTACTTTTACTGGGAAATAATCTCCCTCTCGCCTACACACTCTAACCTGAGCCTCACTATCCTCGTGAAGACTCTTCACTGCTTTCAATAACCTACCTCCTATTCCATACATAGAATATATATATATATATATATATATATATATATATATATATATATATATATATATATATATATATACGATAATTTAATTACTGGAATTTAAGGTCAGTCCCTGATGTTTCCCAAGCTTAACCCCCCTTCAAGGGCTCTTGATTCAAGGAATTGGAGCTACTCTTAATAATAATAATAATAATAATAATAATAATAATAACTATAATAATACTAATATTAATAACAGTTAATAATAATAATAATAATATTAATAAACTATAATCATACCAATACTAAGAACAATTACTACTATTATTACTACTACTACTACTATAATAATAATAATAATAATAATAATAATAATAATAGTTTATTGGGACATGATAATACTAATAATAATAATATTAATAATAATAATAATAATATCTATAATAATACTAATATTAATAACTGTTATAGTAATAATAATAATATTAATAATAATAATAATAATAATAATAATAATAATAATAATAATAATAATAATAATAATAATAATAATAATAATAATAATAATAATAATAATCCCGAACATAAAAAATATATTTTTAACTGCGAAAAATAAAATAAAATGAGGAGATATATATATATACTTTTTTTTAGATGCTGGCTAACCGGTGCGTGGAATTAAAGCCGGCTTTATGGTACATGAGCCGGACATTGTTTTACAGGCCCTTCAAAAAAAAAAAAAAAGGGCGTTTTAATTGGCTCGGGGGTCATTATCACTACAGTCAAAAGTTTTAGGGTCATAAAGGTCTGTTCAATTTTTTTTCGTGTTCAATTAAGGGAGTTAGGGGTGTGGGCGTGGGGATGGTGGGGTGTTTTGGGGAGTGCGGGTGTGGGACATTTCGATACCTGTCCGGTGTTCGTTCCTGGGGGAACAGTTCATCTGCTGCCAAATGTTCATCTTCTGGACAACTGTTCAACTCATGGACAATTGTTCTGGACAATTGTTCATCTGGATAATTGTTCATCTGTCGGACAATTGTTCCTCTGAACAAGTGTTCCTCTGGTCAATTGTTCTTTTGGGCAATTATTCATCTGCTGAACAATTAATAATATCCTGGATAATTATTCTTCCACTGGATAACTTTACATATGTAAACCTTTCAAAGCCTATCTAAACCTCTATAAGCCTATCTAAATTTATCTAAACCTCTACACGTCTTTCTAAACCCTTTTAAACCTATTGAAACTTATGTAAACTCTTGTAAACTGATGTAAGCCTATATAAACATATCTAATCCTAACTAAACCATTGTACACCTTTCTATATGAATATAAACCTTTGTAAACCTTTCTAATTCTATATAAGCCTTCATAAGCCTATGTAAACCTAGCTAAATACATTCAAACTTTATATACTTTTCTAAAACTACTTTAAATTTTCAATAATCCTCTCTAATTTTCTAAATTCTCTAAATCTATAAAACTATATTAAAATATCTATAAACTTCTGAAAAAAAATATTTACTGAAACTTTCTAAATCTCTCGAATGTTTCTTTTTTTTGGAATGCAAAATATACCTAAACTTTTTAAAGTTTTAAAAACATTTTTTTAAACTTTTCACAAATCAATTTTAAATTTTTCAAAAAAACTTTAATTTTTTTAATTTTTTTAACGTTTCAAAAACCTTTTTTTGAGCTTTTTAAAAACCACTTTAATTTTTTTTATTTTTTTTTTATTTTTTTTTATTTAATCCTTCCCAAAAACCTTTTTAAAACTTTTTCAAAAAACCTCTTTCAAAACTTTAAAAATAAACCCGTCTTTTAAAACTTTTACAAAAAACCGTGTTTTAAAACTTAAAAAAAACCATGTTTTAAATTTTTGTCAACCCCCCCCCCCCGTCTACCTGCCTGGAGTTTACCTGGAGGGTATTCCGGTGATCAATGCCCCCGCGTCCCGGTCCACAACCAGGCCTCCCGGTGGATCAGGGCCTGATCAATCAGGCTGTTACTGCTGGCCGCACGTAGTCCAACGTACGAATCTCAGATCGGCTGATCCAGCTCCCTCTTGAAGACAACCAGGGGTCTATTGGTAATTCCCTTATGGCTGGCAGGAGGCTGTTGAACAGTCTTGGGCCCCGGACACTTATTGTGTTTTCCCTTAGTGTACCAATGGCACCCTTTTCATTGGGGGTATATTGCTCCACCTGCCAAGTCTTTTGCTTTCCTAGGGAGTGATTTTTGTGTGCAGATCAAGGTCTATTTCGAAAAGGTCTATTTCGAAAAACCTCTCTCTCTAGAGGACTTTTCATGAGCTCCCTGAACCTCTCTGCACAGGCACAAACTTTCCTTCCATCTCCTAAATTAACAAACCACGTGCAACTATAAATAAGGACAAATTACCATCTAACTTAATTAAAACAATGCTCACTAATGGGGTAATGAGGATGGTGACGCAGAGCCGCCAGGCTCTCCTGAGGGCCAGCGGGCGGGGGGGAGGGCAGCGGAAGGGGGTCCAGAGCCAGCGGAGGGGGCGAGGGATAGCATGGCACTGCTGGGGGTCCTTACCAACAGTCAGAAAATGAGATGTGGGGGTAAGGAGTGCCACCAGTGATGCAGGGAGTGCCGACAGTGACGCAGAGAGTGCTGACAGTGACGCAGGAATTGCCGACAAAGACACTGGGAGTGCCGACAGTGACGCAAGGAGTGCCAACAGTGACGCAGGAAGTGCCGACAAAGACACTGGGAGTGCCAACAACAATACGAAAAATGAAAACTGGCAATAAATTAAAATTTAGTGAACTGCCGACAAAAAAAAGAGTTGGTGATAAAAACACAAGACTGGTGACAAAAAAAAAGAACTGGTGACAAAAACACAAATATTGGTGACAAAAACAAGTTCTGACGAATAAGACTGCCAGTGGAGACATGGACTGGTGACAAACACAAGGACGTCAACAAAAGCACAAGAACTGTTGACAAAAGCACACGGACAACTGACATAAAACAATAAGAGTTAACACATGCACACAGGAACCTACGACAAAAATAATGATGCTCTGTCGTCAGGCAAAACATGATGACAAAAACACACAAGAACAGACGACAAAAACACACAAGAACGACGACAAAAACAACAAGAACGGACGACAAAAACACACAAGAACGGACGACAAAAACACACAAGAACGGACGACAAAAACACACAAGAACGGACGACAAAAACACACAAGAACGGACGACAAAAACACACAAGAACGGACTGACAAAAACACACAAGACGGATGACAAAAACGCACAAGAAGAGACGACAAAAATACACAAGACCTGACGACTAATATCCGCAAATACCGGTGACATATACACACAAGCATTGACGACAAAAACAAACAAGAACGGACGACAAAAAACGCACAAGTACTTGCGACATGTACAACCCAGAACGACGTGCATTTATAAATAAAGCATCTCTCTCTGCTCTCTCTCTCTCTCTCGTCCTTTACCACCTCACACTCATGCTGTCTGTCTGTATGTCTGCCTGTCTCTGTGTATGTACAAAATTAGGCACACCTGAGGTAAGCCGTTACCTTATTTTAAATGACAGTTGCAACGTAGGAACCTAAGGAAAAAAAAGCCAACTAGGTTCATGCAGGACGGGTTTCATGGGGAAGGGGGGTAACAAAATCTGTCAGTCTGCACTGGGAGACTTCAGGAGGGCGATGAGGGCATCGTCAGGCATTCCGTTATAAGGTCCAGTAGCTACGATAGCTCCAAAGCTCTCACACAAGCAGAGTTGGAGTTACGATCACATGATGTGTCGATGAGCTTACAGGGTGAGCCTGAGCACCTCGACAAACATTACTTACCTGAAAATAACAAAGTGACACTGAAAGTCACACTGTATTTCGTTCTGTCGTCGGGCGGACAAGTGAGAGTTACACTGCACCTCGTTCAGTCGTCGGAGGGACAAGTGAGAGTTACACTGCACCTCGTTCAGTCGTCGGAGGGACAAGTGAGAGTTACACTGCACCTCGTTCAGTCGTCGGGAGAGACAAGTGAGAGTTACACTGCACCTCGTTCAGTCGTCGGAGGGACAAGTGAGAGTTACACTGCACCTCGTTCAGTCGTCGGAGGGACAAGTGAGAGTCCCCATAATTAAGAAAGGGGACAGACAGGTAGCAATAAGTTACATGTCATTGTCACTGAGAATCACAATGAGGTGATTATTAGAAGAGAAGTGGGGCACCAGGAAGGAGCGGATTTATAAACAACAACCAGGACGATTTTCGAGATGGTAAATATGTCTCACAAATTTCCTTGAGTTATATGACAAAGTAACGAAGGTTAGACAAGAGGTAAGGAGGGATAAGTGGACTGTACTTTTCTGGACTATAAGAAGGCGTTTGATACTGTACCCCATCAGAGAATGGGACAAAAGCTAGATGAGGAGGATGCAGGAATAACAGGGAAACTATCACAGTGGATCAAGGAATACTTAACCGGAAAGAAACAATAAGTTATTGTCTGGTTGGAGTTGTCAAAATAGGCGGGTATCCCGAGTGGGGTTCCACAAGGATCAGTACTTGGTCCAGCACTGTTTCCTGTGTATATAAACCGCGTGACATAAGAAATCCAGTTCGAGGTGTCTCTGATCGCATATGATATGAAAATAATGAGGAGAATGCAAACAGAAGAAGATCAGGGAAGATTACAAACGGATCTGGACAAACTGCAATATTGGTCGGAAAAGTGGTAACTGGAGTTTAACCGCAGCAAAAACAAAGTTAAGAAAATCAGAGCAGGGCAAAGGCCGTATATGTCAAGCCCCTCTTGGAGTATGTAGCGCCAGTATGGAACCCACTTCTGATAAAGCATGTCAAGAATCTGGAAAAAATGCAAAGGTTTACAACGAGACTAATCCCAGAGCTGGAGGGTGTGAGCAACGAGGAGATGCTAGAGAAACTAAGTTTGATATTAGAAGACAGGAGGACCAAGAGTGAAATGATTAAAACGTATACAATTCTGAGAGGAATTGAGAGGGAGGACAGGGAGAGTGTGTTGGAGAGAGAGAGACCAGGTACACGAGGGCGCAACTGGAAGTTAAAAACACAGATGAGTCACAGGGATGTTAGGAAATACTTCTTTAACCTTAGAGTGGTCAGGAATTGAAAGGACCTAGACAATGATGAGGTGGAGGTGGAACAAGAATGAAGTTCAAGAGTAAGGAACAAGGAAAAAAAAAACACCGCAGTAAGGAACAATGGGAAGAGAGAAACACCGCAGTAAGGAACAAAGGAAGAGAGAAACACCGCAGTAAGGAACAAGGGAAGAAAGAAACACCGCAGTATGTAGCAAGCAACACCACAACCTTAAACTCAGTGAAGGTCCTTGATGAAATCTTTAAGCATTCTTCTCACCCCATAAAAAGAAGAAAACCTCCTCTGTGCCCTTATATCACAACTTTTATTTGAAGAACATAATACCTAGTTAAGGCAAGTTAGAGGCGAGCCCGGTTAAAGATGACCACTCCTTACGTGTTCACTTTAATTAAAACTGGAGCTTGTTTAGCCTAGTATTGTAGTGGAGGCCGTGCTTGTGGTGCAACATTTGAGCAGATAAACAGTGCCTGGCCTCCAGCTAATGGCCTTGGCACGAAAATAACTTCAGCCACGCAGAGTTTATTGCTGATACCAATCATCACACTTGTTTTGTCGTGGTGGCTGAGGTCTGTGCCAGGGCTCTAACAACACGACACTCGCTCACGCTGGAGTTCTCGCAACCACACCCGGCCAGTGTTCTCCCCTCAGCCTGTGGTGTCTGCAGGAGATGATGGCTGGAATCCCACCGTCTTTACACTTTAGAAATAAATCTCCTTTGTATTATTTGCTAGACGGTATTAGTTATCATATCTTTAGTTATCACGCTCAGCAATAAATAATAGGCGAGTTGTCCTGGTTAATGTGTACAACTTGTGAGCCTTGGACTAAATATTTAATACTCTCAAATTATTAATACTCGGTGCCATTGTTATGTATATCGTAAAATACATATTTAATCTCTGTATCACTGTTTACCACTGTGTACTACTGTATCACTGTGTACCACTGTATCACTGTGTAGTACTGTACCATTGTGTACTACTGTACCACTATGTACAACTGTATCACTGTGTACTACTGTACCACTGTGTACCACTGTATCACTGTGTACTACTGTACCACTGTGTACTACTGTACCACTGTGTACTACTGTACCACTGTGTACTACTGTACCACTGTGTACTACTGTACCACTGTGTACTACTGTACCACTGTGTACTACTGTACCACTGTGTACTACTGTACCACTGTTTACTACTGTACCACTGTGTACTACTGTACCACTGTGTACTACTGTACCACTGTGTACTACTGTACCACTGTGTACTACTGTACCACTGTGTACTACTGTACCACTGTGTACTAATGTACCACTGAGTACTAATGTACCACTGTGTACTACTGTACCACTGTATACTAATGTACCACTGTGTACTAATGTACCACTATGTACTATGTACCACTTGTACTACTGTACCACTTGTAGTACTGTACCACTGTGTACTACTGTACCACTGTGTACTAATGTACCACTGAGTACTAATGTACCACTGTGTACTACTGTACCACTGTATACTAATGTACCACTGTGTACTAATGTACCACTATGTACTACTGTACCACTGTGTACTACTGTACCACTGTGTACTACTGTACCACTGTGTACTACTGTACCACTGTGTACTAATGTACCACTGTGTACTAATGTACCACTGAGTACTAATGTACCACTGAGTACTAATGTACCACTATGTACTACTGTACCACTATGTACTACTGTACCACTGTGTACTACTGTACCACTGTGTACTACTGTACCACTGTGTACTACTGTACCACTGTGAACTAATGTACCACTGTGTACTACTGTACCACTGTGTACTACTGTACCACTGTGTACTAATGTACCACTGTGTACTAATGTACCACTGAGTACTAATCTACCACTGTGTACTACTGTACCACTGTGTACTACTGTACCAAGTGAACAGCCTGACACGCTGGAGTCGGACTTCGCTCCGGAGTAGAAGCTAAGCAGAACCCGGTTGGGTTTAATGATTATTATTACTAACTAAGCGCTAAACCCACAAGGGTGGCTGAGTTTAAAAAAAAAAAACACCACTTGAGACTTTATAACACTCGTTATCACATCGTTAAATTGTTTTGGAGAGTCGGTGAGACAGGTGGAACTAGTCCCAGAACAGATCATTTTCTAATGCTTTATCTCAGCCGTCGATGCTTCCATTGTTGTCAGTTAAGATGGTCTGCAAAAGTTGCAAAATCGCACAAAAACTTAACAACCTCGCTTGACAAGGATAATTGACAAGGATAATAATTACGTTGATATAATTTAGCCTAAAATTAATCCTGCCAAACCAGTCTTGGGAGAGTCTAGATTTAGTTAGTATTTGTGACGTAAATTATTTAGAACACCGACGACGAGTTGAAGATTGAGACACTTGTGCGTCCGTTTGGGAAACTTTAATGAGGAAACGTTTCGCCGGCCAGTGACTTCTTCAGTCTAATACTGAGAAGAACGGAGAAAGACGAGGAGGAGTTTGAGGTAATCAGTCCCTCAGCCTGGAGTCGACTCCAGAGTGAGGGACTGATTACCTCAAACTCCTCCTCATCCTCCGCCGTTCTTCTCAGTATTGGACTGAAGAAGTCACTGGCTGGCGAAACGTTTCCTCAATAAAGATTTCCAAACGGTCGTACAAGCGTCTCAATATAGTTAGTTGACTATCAAAGGAAAATACAAAATTCTTGACAATCAGTCTGTCTGTCGCAGTTACAACAACAATGAATTGGTTCCTTTGGCAAGATGATCAGTACTTAATATTAACCAGTTTTCAGTGTGTATACACAGATATACACACTTCTGTATTAAGCAGTTTTCAGTGTTTATACACAGAGATACACACACCTCTTTATCTATCAACTCTCAGTGTGTATCCTGGGCCAGGTATTCTGACCCCGGAATCTTTTGTGTTGCATAATTCTGGCTTGCAACACTGGAGGCTGACAGCGGTATCTACCCTTGTTCCACTCAACGCAAGTTGTGTTACAGATGTTGGGGTGAGGGAAGAGGTGTTGGAGTAGTATTGGGGAAGAGTGTTCAAGGGGTGATTGTTGGGGAGCAGTGTTGGGGAGTAGTGTTGGGGAGCAGTGGTGGTGTGATAATAGTATTGGAGAAGTGGTGGTGATGGTGGAAGTAGTGGTTTTGGTGGTGGTGGTAGTGGTGGTGGTGGTGGTGGTAGTGGTGAGAGTTCTGGTGGTGGTGGTGGTGGTGGTGGTGGTGTGTGGTGGTGGTGGTGTTGGTGTTGGTGGTGATGGTGGTGGTGGTGGTGGTGTTGTTGGTGGTGGTGGTGGTTGTAGTGGTGGTGGTGGTGGTGGTGTTGTTGTTGTTGGTGGTGGTGGTGGTGGTATTGATGGTGGTGGTGGTGAGGTTAATGTGCTCAACAAGGCCGCCACGTTGAATCTCCCTCAGGATATTTTGATGTTATGGCTGCAGAATGAGGAAGAAGGAGGAGGAAGAGGAAAAAGAGGAGGAAAAGGAGAGAGAAGGATAAGGACAGAGTAGTGAAGGAGTAATGAGCCATCCATAATGTGGGTATCATTATAACTTATATCTTCGTAAGTAAGTAAGCCAGCAGACCGTAGACCAGCTAATGGTCCTGGGTTAAGCCTGGTCCAGGGTGCGGTGGTCCTGGGTTAAGTCTGGTCTATTACTTAGCTCCTTAAACAACTTGGATGCACTCTTTTTCTCATAAGTCGAGTGTCTCTGAACCTATGGGAACAAATATGTAATGATGGACATGTCACCTTATACTCTAGACTTTGGGGACGCCATGAAGCTGGCAGCTGCATTTCCTTCAACCCTGCTCTATGGAGACAGTTATCAATCATCGTAGGCGCATGTGTAGTGCCTCACTATTTGTTTGGTGTCTGTCCAGGTTTGCAAAAATAATTTTGTTTTGACGCTTTTAACTGCCATTGGATCTGCATAGTTGAAGTGGCTCCCTTATTGCTGGGCACCCAGCTATTACAAGGCTTCTTTAGATGAGGTTAATCTCTTCGTGCCTTGTGATCTTTAACTCGGATCTACAGTAAATAATAGCAAGGCACCTAAATCGTTCTGCCGATACACTGCCAGAGATAAACCTCTGTTCAGTGAGAATACTGGCGGTAAGGCGAAATGAAGCACCAAGATGAATGATCTCAGGTTCGAGGCGTGTGCCTAGAGAGAAACTAGGGACAGCCAACAGAAAACACTCCGCATGAGGAGCTCTCACTGCCAAGGGTCGAGCTCTGTCCTTTCCCCGACACACGCTCAAGCATTGTTAAGACAATATTCTCACTAGTGAGCTATCCCAGTGCCACTGTTAGCGGTGGCTGGGGAGGAGAGAGGGAGGAGGGAGCTGGTCTGGTTGAAGAGCCTGTTAGAGCATCCCAGAGCCTGGCTCCGTTAATGAGCTTTGGGTCATGAACCCTAACATTGTCACTGAGGCTTCAGGGAGAATTGCAGCAACCAGTTTGCTCGACTTCACGTATGAATATACGAATGCAGTATATATATATATATATATATATATATATATATATATATATATATATATATATATATATATATATATATATATATATATATATATATATATATATATATATATATATATATATATATATATATATATATATATATATATATATATATATATATATATATGTAAAACTGGTCAGTTATCAAGAGTTCATTTAAAATTAGGTTCTTTCTAAAAATTTCTCTTATACGTTTAAAGATACATATTTTTTTTTCATTTATGTTAATGTAAAAATTATTAATTTTATACAAAAAGTATCTTAGAAAACTTACCTAACCTTATTATAACAAGCGTAATTTAATTTAGCCTAATTCAACTAAATATATTTTAGATAAGTTTACAATAATTTAATAATAAACATTATTGCATACACATATTTTCGCTTGTCTTATTCGGCAAGAAGTGCATTGCTATTTAAGCCAATATAGCAAATTTTACCTATTCGGCACGACATACTATATATAATTGGAAAAAGGGACACTTGTTGATAAATTTGTTTCGTAGCTTTGACAGTAATAATGGTAATAGCTGTAGTGCTAATGGAGGTGACAGCAGCGACGGGAGCGGCGACGCGGGCGGAGGCGCGGGAGGCGGCAGTGGCAGAATTCAACACCTCGGTGGTAATGACACCCTGTTCTCCTAGGAGACCAAGGTGATGGTACCCTGCCTGTGGTGTTTGTTCCCTGCTGCTGCTGCTGCTGCTGCTGCTCCTGATGCTGCTGCTGCTGCTGCTACTGTTACTGTCATTACTACCATCAAACCTCGACGTCTTATCTGTGTTTACCGTCCTAACCTCAGCTGCAGTATCTGCAGTCATCTTAGGTATCTACTATTTAAACATCTTTTGTTATTTTAAATGTACGTGAAAAACCTGCCTGGAGCAGCGGACGCTTAGCATCTTCGTGCGGCTTCTCAGAAAGACTCGCGCCATGACCAGGTCCCGTTGTCAGGACAGTGACCCATGTCACGACAAACAACAGTGTTAGGAGACATTGTCCTGTTTCCTGACGAACAGAAACACCAACCTAACCATCCTATTATCTCTATTTTTCCTTCTTTCTAGTTAATATCCTAATATCCATCTCTCTCTCTCTCCCTTTCTTTCTCTCTCCTTAAGTAATTTTTATCTATTTTTATCTATTCAAGAACTGCTGCGGTTAGATAAAGGTAATCTGTAAAGGTTTACCTGGAGTTTACCTAGAGAGGGTTTCAGGGGTCAACGCCCCCGCGGCCCGGTCTGAGACCAGGCCTCATGGTGGATCAAGATCTGATCAACCAGGCTGCTACTGCCGGCCGCACGCAAACTGACGTACGAACCACAGCCTGGTTGGTCAGGTACTGACTTTAGGTGCCTGTCCAGTGCCTTTTTGAAGACAGCCAGGGGTCTATTGGTAATCCCCCTAATGTATGCTGGGAGGCAGTTGAACAGTGTTGGGCCCCTGACACTTATGGTGTTGTATCTCAGTATACTCGTGGCGCCCCTGCTTTTCATCAGGGAAATGTTGCATCTCCTGCCGAGTCTTTTGCTTTCATAGGGAGTGATTTTCGTGTGCAGGTTTGGCACCAATCCCTCCAGGATCTTCCAAGTGTACTTTATCATGCATCTCTCTCGCCTACGTTCCAGGGAATACAGATCAAGGACCTTCAACCGTTCCCAGTAATTTAGGTGCCTTGTCGTACTTATGTGTGCTGTGAAAGTTCTTTGTACACTCTCCAGGTCTGCAATGTCGCCAGCCTTGAAGGGGGCTGTTAGTGTACAGCAGTATTCCAGCCTAGAGAGAACAAGTCATTTGAAGAGTGTCATCATGGGCTTGGCGTCCCTAGTTTTGAAGGTTCTCATTATCCATCCTATCATTTTCCTAGCCGATGAGGTAGATACATTGTTGTGGTCTTTAAAGGCGAGATCCTCTGACATTATCACTCCCAAGTCCTTCACATTTCTTTTTCGCTCTATTGTATGGCGATCTTGCTTCTTAGAACCCTCTCAAAGAGTTTTGTGATATGGGATGTTAATGTAACGACACCTGTACATTTAAACAACCAAGAATGTAAAGGAAGCAACACCTGTACATTAAAACAAACAAGAACACAGTCAACAACGTACTCACAAGGAACCTTCATAGAGAGAAAGATGGCGCTGCTCCGCCGTACACTCGCCTCTCGGGGCAAAATCTTTTTAAACTCTTGTATCCCCGAGCAAGGTCACAGGAGCGACATGGCTCTCAGACAAATAAACAGGATTATCCCTCCAGATCCTTCTTATACTGACAGGATTCACGAACAGGCTTCTTCCACCCCAAAACTCAGTGGCTGGGAGCCAGGTAAAAACAAGAAAAAACTCTTGCCAACACAAGCATTCATCTTTTGCTTGAGTTTGTGAGTTTTGGAGCCGCCGGTCTATAACGTAATGTTGTGGCGCTGCTCTGTTGGTGGGAGAGCAGTCTCTTAGGTACGATTGTTAGGAATCCTTTGATACATAGTTGCAGAGGTGGGGAATCAGTCCGAAGGTTAGGCAACTGGCTGGTTTTTTGGAAAAAAATACTCCGATATATTCTAGAACTTCAAAATTTCTGGAATATATTAAAGAAAAAATTGCGTAATAAATCTGTTATCCAACTTAAGCCTTATTCCAAAGCCCTATCTAAGGTATACTACCATCCCCCCCCCCCTCCAGGATGCCAGTCCCTTCCCCCCAGGATGCCACTCATAATAGGCGGAACAAAAGTAGATATTTTGTGGAGACTAGTGGACTTTTATCCCCGGTAATGACCTGATCACCCAGGTTGTGACGGGTATGAAGGCCTGTGGTTAGCTAGCAGCAACAGTTTAGTTGACCAGCAGTATGTAAAGAAGACTGGCTTCGGGCAGGGCTGTTGTGATGGCACAGTTATAGGAAGAAAAATTAAGTAACATAGATAATGTCACTATACTGAGACTGAAAGAAGAATATGTCAAAATATCGAGGTTGAAGCAAGAATAAAAATCATAATATCGAGGTTAAACAAGAATAAGTGACTATATTAAGGTTGAGAGAAGAATAAGTCACAATATCGAGGTTGAAACAAGAATAAGTCACTATATCGAGGTTGAAACAAGAATGAGTCACTATATATCAAAGTTAAAACAAGAATAAGTCACAGTATCGAGGTTGGAACAAGAATAGAAGTCACAATATCGAGGTTGAAACACCTGACAGCCAGCGCTGAAAGACAACGCACCGGTCCATCCTGGACCATCATCAAGACACTTGCGATATAATAATGGTCCAGAAGGGACCTCAAAGTGGTCTACAATGTTCTCTCTCAAGTATGAGATCATTCTCATTATTGACCTTGTAGCACCTATTATAAATATAGGACCAACACCGTTGTTGTTGTGGCACCACTACCACCACTACTACCACCACTACCACTACCACCAGTACAACCACCACTACTACAACCACTACCACTACCACCACCACCACTACCACCACCACCACTACCACCACCACCACTACTATCACCACCACTACTACCACCACCACTACTACCACCACCACCACTACCACCACCACCACCACTACCACCACCACTACCACCACTACTACCACCACTACCACTACCACCAGTACTACCACCACTACTACCACCACTTCCACTACCACCACCACCACTACCACCACCACCACTACCACCACCACCACTACCACCACCACCACTACATACCACCACCTACCACCACCACTACTACCACCACCACCACTACCACCACCACCACCACTACCACCACCACTACCACCACTACAACCACCACTATCACCACCACTACCACCACCACTACTACCACCACTACTACCACCACTACCACCACCACCACTACCACCACTACCACCACCACCATTACCACCACTACCACCACTACCACCACCACCACTACCACCACTACTACCACCACCACCACTACCACCACCACTACCACCAACACCACCACTACCACCACCACCACTATCACCACCACTACCACCACAACTACTACCACCACTACTACCACTACTACCACCACCACTACTAACACCACTACCACCATCACTACCACTACTACCACCGCCACTACCACCACCACTACTACCACCACCACTACCACCACCACTACTACTACCACTACCAACACTACCACCACCACCACTACCACCGTCACTACCACCACCACCACTACAACCACCACTACTACCATCACCACCACCACCACCTTCACTACAACAACCACCAGCCCCACAACCCCCACCCATCACCACTACCACCACCACTACCACCACTACTACTACCACTACCAACACTACCACCACCACTACTACCACCACTACTACCACCACTACCACCACCACTACCACCACTACCACCACTACCACCACCACTACCACCACTACCACCGTCACTACCACCACCATCACTACAACCACCACTACTACCATCACCACCACCACCTTCACTACAACAACCACCACCCCCACCACCACCACAACCCCCACCCATCACCACTACCACCACCACCACTACCACCACCACTACAACCACCACAATCACTACCACAACCACCACCACTATCACCACCACCACCATCACCACCACAACCACCACCAACACTACCACCACCACCACCATAACCTAAGCATTCCAACCTGAGCAGTAATTCCTTATGGAGGCTTATCTTAGCCAGGCATCACTCCACACCCCCTGGTCTCTAAGCTGACTCCTCCCTTACACTACGAGACCCACTTCATCTCTCAGAAGAATGGAGGGAGGAGAAATAGAGGAAGGGGGTAAATGAGGGAGGGGTGAGAGAGAGAGAGAGAGAGAGAGAGAGAGAGAGAGAGAGAGAGAGAGAGAGAGAGAGAGAGAGAGAGAGAGAGAGAGAGAGAGAGAGAGAGAACTGGAACATTGGCCTCTGGTAAATTGGAGAAGAATGAAGACTTGTCAGCGTAGAGAGAGGCAAGAGAATGGGTATGGATAGGTGATGAATGAGGCATAGGGAAAGAGTGGGTGATGCAGGAGAAAGAGGTGGAGGAAAGAGTAGATAGAAGAAGTACAGAGGAAGGATAAAAAGAGGCATAACAAGAGTATTTTGAAACTCACTGAAATAAGCACCCTGGGTTGCTGCTCACACAAACTAGACACGTACATAAGGGGGTTCAAGTTGAACCTGTTTGCCGGTGAAAATGAACCTTTCCATTGGAGAACGTTTCCCTTTGCACAGAACTGAACAGCAGGTTAAGCTAAACATCCCCTGAGCTGCGCATGTATTTTCTTTAAACATTTTTATGCTCTTATGTACGCCATAAAGAAGTGTAATTTAATGTGGAAAGAGAATAAAAAGGCCCAATACCATGTCTGGAATAATAGGCAAATAACCCGCTCATAGGAGAATGGAACTTATAACTACGTTTCGGTCCAACCATTAACTAGACACACGAAACATGTGGGACAACACGAAACAGAATATTGTTAGAGTTAGTAGGAACGCTGGGGGTCCAGGAGCTGTTTTCTTTAGAGAGCTCGATGGAGTTAATGGGACGAGTGGCTTTGAGAGCCCGATGGAGTTAATGGAACGAGTGGCTTTGAGAGCCCAATGGAGTTAATGGGACGAGTGGCTTTGAGAGCCCGATGGAGTTAATGGAACGAGTGGCTTTGAGAGCCCGATAGAATTAAGGGAACCGCTCGCTCTAAGAAACCGATAGAGTGAACGGAACTGTTCACTCTTAGCACTCGGGAATTAGAGTGTATGAGTGTTGTTGGGAAAGATGTTAGAAATTGTTATTAGATATTGTTGCTGGAGATGACTGTTAGATATTGTTGCTGGAGATGACTGTTAGATATTGTTGCTGGAGATGACTGTTAGATATTGTTGCTGGAGATGACTGTTAGATATTGTTGCTGGAGATGACTGTTAGATATTGTTGCTGGAGATGACTGTTAGATATTGTTGCTGGAGATGACTGCTAGATATTGTTGCTGGAGATGACTGTTAGATATTGTTGCTGGAGATGACTGTTAGATATTGTTGCTGGAGATGACTGTTAGATATTGTTGCTGGAGATGACTGTTAGATATTGTTGCTGGAGATGACTGTTAGATATTGTTGTAAATGACATCGAGTGATAACTGTTGTTTTCATCCAAAAGGAAAACACGACTAACTTTTGTTCCCACTATGGAACTGTTACACAGTAGTGCAGCAGCACACAGCTGGTGTTCCCACTGGTGTAACTATCATACAGTGTAGCAGCTGGTGTTCCCACTGGTGTAACTACCATACAGTGTAGCAGAACACAGCTGGTGTTCCCACTGGTGTAACTATCATACAGTGTAGCAGAACACAGCTGGTGTTCCCACTGGTGTAACTATCATACAGTGTAGCAGAACACAGCTGGTGTTCCCACTGGTGTAACTACCATACAGTGTAGCAGAACACAGCTGGTGTTCCCACTGGTGTAACTACCATACAGTGTAGCAGAACACAGCTGGTGTTCCCACTGGTGTAACTACCATACAGTGTAGCAGAACACAGCTGGTGTTCCCACTGGTGTAACACGTTCATGGAAAAAAATAACTAACGAGTGTGTGGTTCAAAGTTATTTTGGCACCACAAGTGACGCTCGTACACATTACAACGTTGACCTGGTTATTCCCACCAACCTCGGTGCCAGACGTGTCGATGCTCTTTTCTTACCTGTTGATTTTGTGTGTGTGTTCCTATATTCTTATGGTCTTAAGACCCAGCCAAGGAAGGGGAGGGGAGTCGATATTCCTCGGATCAAGAGCTCTTCATCCTGTTAGAGTTGCTTCTCTTTTCCTATAGTCTGCTAGTGAAAGGAGGTGCCATCTTTCACTCTTTATTAGTGAAAGGTCATATTATATCGTATATTTCCCAAAAATTATCAACAAAAGCGTTATACCTTCCTCACCATCACCACGGCAAAACCATTTCTCAGGTCCCTCCCCTCCCCTCCTCTTTTCTTCCCTCCACCTTCTCCTTCCCCTCCCTCCTTCCCCTCCCTTCCTCGCCACCAACAAAGGAGGGGTTCCCTCCCTCCCCATCCACCTAATTGGTAATACTAAACTAGTGAATGAGTTCAAACAGAACTTCGATGTTTATCACACAATTTACTAGACAAACTCCACCCAGGCAGTGGCCACACACACACACACACACACACACACACCAACCCTTGAAACTGGGCAGCTACCTGAGGTATGGAAGAAGGCCAACGTAGTCCCCATCTTTAAAAAAGGAGACAGAAAAGAGGCACTAAACTATAGACCAGTGTCACTTACATGTATAGTGTGCAAAGTCCTGGAGAAAATCATCAGGAAAAGAATGGTGGAACACCTTGAGCTGAACAGGATAATAAACACCAGACAGCACGGATTCCGGGAAGGCAAATCCTGTGTAACAAACCTCCTAGAGTTCTATGATAAAGTAACAGAGGTAAGGCAAGAGAGAGAAGGGTGGGTTGATTGCATTTTCCTGGACTGCAGGAAGGCCTTCGACACAGTTCCTCACATGAGATTAGTAAAGAAGTTGGAAGAACAAGCACGTATAACAGGAAGGGCACTGGAATGGATCAGGAATACCTCACAGGAGGCAACAACGGGTCATGGTGCGTGATGAGGTATCACAGTGGGCGCCTGTGACGAGCGGTGTACCGCAGGGGTCAGTCCTAGGACCAGTGTTATTCTTGGTATATGTAAATGACATGACGGACGGGATAGACTCAGAAGTGTCTCTGTTCGCAGATGATGTGAAATTAATGAGGAGAATCACATCGGAAGAGGACCAAGCGGGACTTCAAACAGACCTGGACAAGCTTGACATCTGGTCTAGCAACTGGCTTCTCGAATTCAATCCCACCAAATGCAAAGTCATGAAGAACGGAGAAGGACAAAGAAGACCGCTGACAGAGTACAGGCTAGGCGGACAAAGGCTACAAATCTCGGCAAAGGAGAAAGACCTTGGGGTGAGTATAACGCCAAGCACGTCTCCGGAGGCACACATCAACCAGATAACTGCGGCAGCATATGGGCGACTGGCAAACCTAAGATTAGCGTTCCGTTACCTTAACAAGGAATCGTTCAAGACACTGTACACCGTGTACGTCAGGCCCATACTAGAATATGCAGCACCAGTCTGGAACCCACACCTGGTCAAGCACGTAAAGAAACTAGAGAAAGTGCAAAGGTTTGCGACAAGGTTAGTTCCACAACTCAGGGGTCTGTCCTATGAAGAAAGGTTGAGGGAAATAGGACTAACAACACTGAAGGAAAGAAGGGTCAGAGGAGACATGGTAACGACATACAAAATACTGCGGGGAATCGACAAGGTAGACAGTGGCAGGATGTTCCAGAGAGGGAACACAGAAACAAGGGGACACAACTGGAAGCTGAAGACTCAGATGAGTCAAAGGGATGTTAGGAAGCATTTCTTCAGCCACAGAGTAGTCAGGAAGTGGAATAGTCTAGAGAAAGATATAGTGGAGGCAGGAACCATACATAGTTTTAAGACGAGGTATGATAAAGCTCATGGAGCAGGGAGAGCAGAGACCCAGTAGCGGACAGCGAAGAGGCGGGGCCAGGAGCTGAGTCTCGACCCCTGCAACCACAATTAGGTGAGTACACACACACACACACACACACACACACACATACACACACACACACGACCAGTGAAGAGGCGGGGCCTGGAGCTATGAATCGATCCCTGCAACCACAACAGGTGAGTACACACACAGGAGCTGTGACTCGACTCTTGAAACCCCACACAGCAAACCAAGTGTTTATCGACAAGTGTCTTTGACAACTAGTAACTACTACTACTACTACACGTCATATTGTGGCCAATTATGCCACTCCACGCACACCACCTCTCATTTTAGTACGCTGATGGTAACGGAAGGTGATAACGACCGATGATAACGCAGCCTAGTAACGCAGGGTGGTGACGCAAGCTGGTAATGCTCGCCAGTAACGCCTACGAACATTCTGTCTGAATATTAAACTCCATTTTTTCCCAAGTGGTGATGACACGGTGTGTACTTTGAATTTTCCAGGACAAACCAATCACGGACGTTACACTGCCTCATACTGCCAAACTGTGGGCGGCGAACGTTACACAGTCCCATACTGCCATACCGTGGGCGGTGGGAACGTTACACTGCCTCATACTGCCAAACGTGGGCAGGCGAACGTTACACAGCCCCATACTGCCATAACGTGGGCGGTGAGAACGTTACACAGTCCCATACTGCCATACCGTGGGCGGTGAGAACGTTACACAGTCCCATACTGCCGTACCGTGGGCGGTGAGAACGTTACACAGCCTCTTGCTGCCATACCGTGGGCGGTGTGAACGTTACACAGTCCCATACTGCCGTACCGTGGGCGGTGTGAACGTTACACAGCCCCATACTGCCATAACGTGGGCGGTGGAACGTTACACAGCCCCATACTGCCATACCGTGGGCGTTGCGAACGTTACACAGCCTCTTGCTGCCGTACCGTGGGCGGTGTGAACGTTACACAGTCCCATACTGCCGTACCGTGGGCGGTGGAACGTTACACGCCATACTGCCATACCGTGGGCGGGAACGTTACACGCCCCATACTGCCATACGGGGCGGTGAGGTCACAGCCCATACTGCCGTACCGTGGGCGGTGAGAACGTTACACAGCCTCTGCGCATACCGTGGGCGGTGAACGTTACACAGTCCCATACTGCATACGGGGAGTGAGAACGTTACACAGCCTCTGCTGCCGTACCGGGGCAGTGGACGTTACACAGTCCCATACTCCATACCGTGGGGTTGCGAACGTTACACAGCCCCATACTGCCATACGTGGCGGTGGGAACGTTACACAGCCCCATACTGCCATACCGTGGGCGTTGCGAACGTTACACAGCCTCTTGCTGCCGTACCGTGGGCGGTGTGAACGTGGGCGAGAGGGATGTGGGTGACAGGAATAAAAAAGAGGAACTAATTTTACTTGCCAGTGAGTTGCACACCGTCTTAGCGTGCAGGAGTGAACGCTCTCTTGCATGACAGGGGTCACGGTGAGGGGTCACGCGCGAGGTGGTGGCAGTGACAACCGTCGCGGGAACAGCAGTAAGAACAGCGGCAGCAGCGGCAGCAGCAGCAGCAGCAGCAGTGCCAACAACAGCAGCAGCAACAACATCGACAGAAGCAGCAACTCCAGTAGCAAATAACAGCAGCAGGAGTAGAAAACAATAAAAAAATCAAGACATTGCAGTCCCGAATACAACAGCTCCGCGGTGCTCCACATGTGGAGGTCAACAACAGCTCCGCGGTGCTCCACATGTGGAGGTCAACAACAGCTCCGTGATGCTCCACATGTGGAGGTCAACAACAGCTCCGCGGTGCTCCACATGTGGAGGACAACAACAGCTCCGTGATGCTCCACATGTAGAGGTCAACAACAGCTCCGCGGTGCTCCACATGTGGAGGACAACAACAGCTCCGCGATGCTCCACATGTGGAGGTCAACAACAGCTCCGCGATGCTCCACATGTGGAGGCAACAACAGCTCCGCGATGCTCCACATGTGGAGGTCAACAACAGCTCCGCGATGCTCCACATGTGGAGGTCAACAACAGCTCCGCGGTGCTCCACATGTGGAGGTCAACAACAGCTCCGCGATGCTCCACATGTGGAGGTCAACAACAGCTCCGCGGTGCTCCACATGTGGAGGTCAACAACAGCTCCGCGATGCTCCACATGTGGAGGTCAACAACAGCTCCGCGGTGCTCCACATGTGGAGGTCAACAACAGCTCCGCGGTGCTCCACATGTGGAGGTCAACAACAGCTCCGCGGTGCTCCACATGTGGAGGTCAACAACAGCTCCGAGCTCAGGATAGCTCTCACATGTGGAGGTCAACAACAGCTCCGCGGTGCTCCACATGTGGAGGTCAACAACAGCTCCGGATGCTCCACATGTGGAGGCAACAACAGCTCCGCGATGCTCCACATGTGGAGGACAACAACAGCTCCGCGGTGCTCCACATGTGGAGGTCAACAACAGCTCCGTGATGCTCCACATGTGGAGGACAACAACAGCTCCGCGGTGCTCCACATGTGGAGGACAACAACAGCTCCGCGATGCTCCACATGTAGAGGTCAACAACAGCTCCGTGATGCTCCACATGTGGAGGACAACAACAGCTCCGCGGTGCTCCACATGTGGAGGACAACAACAGCTCCGCGGTGCTCCACATGTGGAGGACAACAACAGCTCCGCGATGCTCCACATGTGGAGGACAACAACAGCTTCGCGATGCTCCACATGTGGAGGTCAACAACAGCTCCGTGATGCTCCACATGTGGAGGACAACAACAGCTCCGCGGTGCTCCACATGTGGAGGACAACAACAGCTCCGCGATGCTCCACATGTGGAGGTCAACAACAGCTCCGTGATGCTCCACATGTGGAGGACAACAACAGCTCCGCGGTGCTCCACATGTGGAGGACAACAACAGCTCCGCGATGCTCCACATGTGGAGGACAACAACAGCTCCGCGGTGCTCCACATGTGGAGGACAACAACAAATAAAAATAAAAAGCTTCCCAGCTCATTAACCTTTTCAGAGATTGTTCAGCCAAGATAATGACATTGTTGTGAGAGCTCTAACACCCCAGCCCAGGTATGACATTGTTGTGAGAGCTCTAACAACCCAGCCCAGGTAATGACATTGTTGTGAGAGCTCTAACAACCCAGCCCAGGTAATGACATTGTTGTGAGAGCTCTAACAACCCAGCCCAGGTAATGACATTGTTGTGAGAGCTCTAACACCCCAGCCCAGGTAATGACATTGTTGTGAGAGCTCTAACAACCCAGCCCAGGTAATGACATTGTTGTGAGAGCTCTAACACCCCAGCCCAGGTAATGACATTGTTGTGAGAGCTCTAACACCCCAGCCCAGGTAATGACATTGTTGTGAGAGCTCTAACAACCCAGCCCAGGTAATGACATTGTTGTGAGAGCTCTAACACCCCAGCCCAGGTAATGACATTGTTGTGAGAGCTCTAACACCACAGCCCAGGTAATGACATTGTTGTGAGAGCTCTAACAACCCAGCCCAGGTAATGACATTGTTGTGAGAGCTCTAACAACCCAGCCCTGGTAATGACATTGTTGTGAGAGCTCTAACAACCCAGCCCAGGTAATGACATTGTTGTGAGAGCTCTAACACCCCAGCCCAGGTAATGACATTGTTGTGAGAGCTCTAACACCCCATCCCAGGTAATGACATTGTTGTGAGAGCTCTAACACCCCAGCCCAGGTAATGACATTGTTGTGAGAGCTCTAACAACACAGCCCAGGTAATGACATTGTTGTGAGAGCTCTAACAACCCAGCCCAGGTAATGACATTGTTGTGAGAGCTCTAACAACCCAGCCCAGGTAATGAGATTGTTGTGAGAGCTCTAACAACCCAGCCCAGGTAATGACATTGTTGTGAGAGCTCTAACAACCCAGCCCAGGTAATGACATTGTTGTGAGAGCTCTAACAACCCAGCTCTGATATTACCCCCCTCCCTGCCTCCCTCTTCTTGCTCTATGAGCGACTTCAATACACCCCCCCCCCTCCACCCTTCTCATTAGTAAGGAACTGAACTAACGTTCCTCAAATGCCTCGTTTTTGGCCTTTTTAACGTTAGTCTAAGGCAACTTATGTGCGCCATTGGCGAAAGGGTAACTAAGCATTAATAATAATAATAATAATAATGTGATAAGGTAATAAACGTTATATGTAGTGTACATTTTCTTTACTGAATCTAATAATATCAGAAACTGCATTTAAACTTTATAAAGCTGAAATGGGCGAAACTATCAGAATAATGACTTTACAACGCTCGACACTGAGCGAAATGATATCGGAAGACATACTTGCGTTGCGTATTGTCTCAGGACCACACTTGTCAACACCCATTTGCCAGCCGACAGAAGCAGACACAGTGACTGACTGACGGTGAGTGGGCGACAGTGACTGACTGGATGACAGTGAGTGACTGACATCGAGTGACAGTGACCGCCCAATGTATAAACACTCGGTTTCACATGCAGCTGTATAAACAACAAACAGCTTTACCGACCAGGGATGTAAACAACGCGGACCACGTTCTGAGGGGAAACCTGCGCTGACAGTTTTACGTAAATCGATTTACAAGGTTGCGTATAAAGCGTAGCTCTGTTTACAGAAGAGCGAATTAAATATAGCTCTATAGACACACACATTCACACACACACATTCACACACACACACGCAACACACACACACACACACACACACACACACACAAACACACACACACACACACAAACACACACACACACACACACGCTCAAACATTTATTGGGAATTTCCTGGTTAATAAAGAATAAAATAAAAGTAAGAAAAGTCAAGCGTTACTTTACTTTTGCGTTCTTTTTCGTATGTTAATCAAAGCGGACGCCCAGAGGCTGTCAGCCGGCCATTGGCGAAGCGCAACGGTGAGTGCAAATTGAAAACAGCAGCAACAGCAGCAACAGCAGCAGTGGCAATAGCAACAAAAGCAGAAGAAACAACATAACAGCAGCAACAACAAAGGATACAGAATCAAAAGCAGCAGCAGGGGGAAACTGCTAACAACAGCAGCTGCAACTGAAACAGCAGCCGCTGCAGTGGCTACAGAAGCAGCAGCAACTGCTACAACAACTACAACAGTAATAGTAGCAGCAACTGCAGCAGTAACAGCAACAGCAGCAGCAACTGCAACAGTAGCAGTAACAGCAGCAGCAACTGCAACAGCAGCAGCAACTGCAACAGTAGCAGTAACAGCAGCAGCAACTGCAACAGCAGCAGCAGCAGCAACAGCAACAGCAACAGCAGAAACTGGAGCGCTCTATGACGAGGCTGCCAGATTATACATTCGCTAAGCTCTCATATTGACGTGAGAGATTGTCTAGTCCCTCACTCTCTCCTCTCTCTCTCTCTCTCTCTCTCTCTCTCTCTCTCTCTCTCTCTCTCTCTCTCACACACACACACACACACACACACACACACACACACCACTCTGAAAGAGGAGAGAGACGAAGAGAGACAGACAGAGAGAGAAAGGGAGGGACGTTGGAAAAAAGTATCAGGATGAGTAAAATAAGTGTGTGTAAGGGGGTCCCCCAAGGCTCAGTACTAGCACCGCTGAAGTTCCTCATGAATGTAAATAACTAGCCAATGTTTTGAGACTCTCTGACCGCGGGTTCGAACCCCACCCGTGGTATGGTTTAACTAGCCAATGTGTTTGTGTCTTCAGACACTGTTGTGTCTTCTGATAAAATAGACACAAAAATCTATATATGTACATGTTCTGTTTAAAATTATGTCACAAATGTTATTTTTGTAAGTAGCTAAAGCGAAAATATTAAGCTTTATATTATATATTTCTAAATATAGGGGAATAAGTTTACTGAGTATACCAGGTAAAGTGTACGGCAGGGTTATTATTGAAATAATTAGAGGTAAGACAGAGGGAAGGATCGCAGATGAGCAAGGAGGTTTTAGAGTGGGTAGGGGATGTGTAGATCAAGTGTTTACATTGAAGCATATATGTGAACAGTATTTAGATAAAGGTAGGGAAGTTTTCATTGCATTTATGGATTTAGAAAAAACATATGATAGAGTGGATAGGGAAGCAATGTGGCAGATGTTGCAAGTGTATGGAATAGGTAGTAAGTTACTGAAGGCTGTAAAGAGTTTTTATGAGGATAGTGAGGCTCAGGTTAGGGTGTGTAGGAGAGAGGGAGATTACTTCCCGGTAAAAGTAGGTCTTAGACAGGGATGTGTAATGTCACCATGGTTGTTTAATATATTTATAGATGGGGTTGTAAAATAAGTAAATGCTAGGGTGTTGGGGAGAGGAGTGGGATTAAATTATGGAGAATCAAGTACAAAATGGGAGTTGACACAGTTACTTTTTGCTGATGATACTGTGCTTATAGGAGATTCTAAAGAAAAGTTGCGAAGGTGGCCCAGTGGTCTGGTGGCTGGAGCTCTCGCTTCACACACGGAGGGCCCGGGTTCGATTCCCGGCGGGTGGAAACATTTCGACGTGTTTCCTTACACCTGTTGTCATGTTCACCTAGCAGCAAATAGGTACCTGGGTGTTAGTCGACTGGTGTGGGTCGCATCCTGGGGGACATTATTAAGGACCCCAATGGAAATAAGACAGACAGTCCTCGATGACGCACTGACTTTCTTGGGTTATCCTGGGTGGCTAACCCTCCGGGGTTAAAAATCGAAAGAAATCTTATCTTAAGGTTAGTGGACGAGTTTGGGAGGGTGTGTAAAGGTAGAAAGTTGAAAGTGAACAAAGATAAGAGTAAGGTGATGAGGGTATCAAACGATTTAGATAAAGAAAAATTGGATATCACATTGGAGAGAGGGAGTATGGAAGAAGTGAATGTTTTCAGATATTTGGGAGTTGATGTGTCAGCGGATGGGTTTATGAAGAATGAGGTTAACCATAGAAATGATGAAGAAAAAAAGATGAGTGGTGCGTTGAGGTATCTGTGGAGACAAAAAACGTTATCCATGGAGGCAAAGAAGGGAATGTACGAAAGTATAGTGGTACCAACACTCTTATATGGGTGTGAAGCATGGGTTGCAAATGCTGCAGCGAGGAGGAGGCTGGAGGCAGTGGAGATGTCCTGTCTAAGGGCAATGTGTGGTATAAATATTATGCAGAAAATTCGGAATGTGGAAATTAGGAGAAGGTGTGGAGTTACTAAAAGTATTTGTCAGAGGGCTGAAGAGGGGTTGTTGAGGTGGTTTGATCATTTAGAGAGAATGGATCAAAGTAGAATGACTTGGAGAGCGTATAAATCTGTAGGGGAAGGAAGGCGGGGTAGGGGTCGTCCTCGAAAAGGTTGGAGGGAGGGGGTAAAGGAGGTTTTGTGGGCGAGGGCTTGGACTTCCAGGAAGCGTGTGTGAGCGTGTTAAATAGGAGTGAATGGAGACGAATGGTTTTTGGGACCTGACGAGCTGTTGGAGTGTGAGCAGGGTAATATTTAGTGAAGGGATTCAGGGAAACCGGTTATTGATTTAGCCGGACTTGAGTCCTGGAAATGGGAAGTGCAATGCCTGCACTTTAAAGGAGGAGTCTGGAATAGTGACAGTTTGGAGGGACTATTCTAAACTGTAGTATCTGAGCTCCTCTGCAAAGACAGTGATTATGTATGAGTGAGGTGAAAGTGTTGAATGATGATGAAAGTATTTTCTTTTTGAAGATTTTCTTTCTATTTGGATCACCCTGCCTCGGTGGGAGACGGCCGACTTGTTGAAAAAAAAAATTTAGCTCCTTATTAGATAGGATATTTTACATGCTATAATTTCTGTGATTTCAGATTCTAGGTTTTCACTAGCTGTCCTGTTCAGCTTCACACTTGTTCACTTGTTTACCACTTGTAGTGCATTCTGGGAGTGTGTTGTGTTCTTCGCGAAGCTCACCACTCTCCTGGATTTGCCCCAGAAGCTCTCCGCCGAGGCTTCGAGGAGGCCAGATGTCCGCTCTCTCTGCCTAGCCACCATCTGCGAGAACTCTGTTCTTCTCTGTTCTTGTCATGATAGACACTCATTTTGAAGTAGAGTTCTTATTTAGAATTAGGGATTTTTTTTTATATATTGTGATTGAAACATTGAATATGATACAGGTCCAGAGTTCTGTTCACTGTCAAGTCAGGGTTTTGGAATTTTCTGAACTCAGATTCAGTAATCTGGGAGTTTTGTGACTGTTGCAGAGTACATGCTGACTGTACCCAGTTAGGTAGATTTTGTTTATCTCTTCCTTGCCTGTTGTTGTACTGCTTATGGCTTCTTTGTGCATAATGCTGTTCGGCAAACTAATTGCTTCATCGTTCAATCAAGCTGTGCTTATCCTCTCTCTGATGTCGCAAGTTAGTTTATGTAGGAACTTGTTAATTTATGCCAGCCACATTCTGTGTTAAGTCTGTGTTAAGTATTTATTCTAGTATTCTCTCATACGCAGTAACCTGCCAGATGTTACAGTTATTGGTAGCACTTTAAGTACTTGATTTATTTAAAGTGCCTAAGGGCACAGTTAAAGCTAATATACTGTTGTACAGTCATGAGAGATAAATTTAATATGTATACACTGATGCAAGACAAGCCACGGGAGGTGGAAATCTTCAGCTCAAGTACTTTCACACTTCTCAGTGCGTCATCAGGAGCTATACAATGTTGCAAGGCAACAACTGAAGGAGTGAGGGGAAGTTTTCTCAGAGTAGCGCAGTGCGGGTTTGTCACCTGCCACACTGCGTTACTCTGAGAAAACTTCCCCTTACCCCTTCAGTTGCAGCCTTGCAACATTGCATAGCTCCTGATGACGCACTGAGAAGTGTGAAAGTACTTGAGCTAAAGATTTCCACCTCCCGTGACTTGTCTTGCATAGTTAAGATCGCCTGTCTGCGATTGTTTGCATTATACACTGATGTTTGTGCGTGTAGGATATACACTGATGTTTGTGCGTGTAGGATATACACTGCGTGTAGGATATACACTGCGTGTAGGATATACACTGCGTGTAGGATATACACTGCGTGTAGGATATACACTGCTTGTAGGATATACACTGCGTGTAGGATATACACTGCTGTAGATATACACTGCGTGTAGGATATACACTGCGTGTAGGATATACACTGCTTGTAGGATATATACTGCGTGTAGGGTATACACGCGTGTAGATACACTGCGTGTAGGATATACACTGCTTGTAGGATATACACTGCGTGTAGGATATACACTGCGTGTAGGATATACACTGCGTGTAGGATATACACTGCGTGTAGGATATACACTGCGTGTAGGATATACACTGCGTGTAGGATATACACTGCTTGTAGGATATACACTGCGTGTAGGATATACACTGCGTGTAGGATATACACTGCGTGTAGGATATACACTGCGTGTAGGATATACACTGCTTGTAGGATATACACTGCGTGTAGGATATACACTGCGTGTAGGATATACACTGCGTGTAGGATATACACTGCGTGTAGGATATCATGATTCAAGATTAAATTAATTTCATTGTATGTAATATTTACCTAGACTCGATTATTTGTATTATTAAAGTTGTATAACTCTCAGTAGCTAGTATCTGTTCTCCCATTTACATATTACTTATTTAAAACCCTGATTAAAAGGGATCGTCTGTTAGATGGTCCAGTGAGTTGAAGGATAAGAAGTTTTGACTTGTCCTTCAAACAACTGGCAAACTTATTAGTATTTTCTGGTAGAGTGTTGTGCTATAGTTATTGGGACTGCAACATATATGAGGGGAAAACGAAGGAGGGGAGAGAGACGGTCTCCTGGGAACCTTAAATTACTAGAGTGATCACTCGAGTACCTACTGGGGTTAAGACCGTTCAGGAACGGTCTTGCAATTCAGGAATTTTAAAAAAAATGGAAAGATCGGAGACGGAGTGCGGAATATAATGAAAACACTGTAAGCATCGAGAAGCGAAAGTTTTTTGTTAATTAAAAAAAATCGTCGTTTTAAGGATAGATACTGTAGGGGCCAAAAACTGAGCTTTTCAAAACTGGTCGCAAGAGGTTGCAGCGAGGCTTGGATGGGAGCTAAGACTCGACCCCTCCAGCCACAAATAATCACACACACACACACACACACACACACACACACACTAGGTGAGTACACACACACGCCCCGATGATATGGTGGCTAGCGCTCTTGCTTCACGCACGGAGGGCCCGGGTTCAATTCCCGGCGGGGCCGAAACATTTCGAAGTGTTTCGTTACACACACACACACACACACACACACACACACACACACACATATATACATACAACAGGATTAGTGTCTAATCGACATGTGCCTAGGACAAAATGGTAACTACACACACACACACACACACACACACACACACACATTTAACGACATATAAGATTATGAGAGGAATTGACAAGGTGGACAGAGACAGAATGTTCCAGAGATGGGACACAGCAACAAGGGGACACAGTTGGAAGTTGAAGACTCAAATTAATCACAGGGATGTTAGGAAGTATTTCTTCAGTCATAGAGTGGTCGGGAAGTGGAATAGCTTGGGAAGCGATGTAGTGGAGGCAGGTTCCATACATAGCTTTAAGGAGAGGTATGATAAAGCTCATGGAGCAGGGAGCTAGGTGAGTACAACTAGGTGAGTACAGCGTCAGGGGTAACTTAACCCAGACGGCCTTCCCAGTTGCTGCATCAGGGCCCTCTGTAGCTTGTCATCAGGGCTGTATTAACTCGTCACACACACACACGCGCATATACAACAGGCCTAGTGTCTAATCGACATGTGCCTAGGACAAAATGGTAACTAACACACATACACACACACACACACACACACACACACATACACACACACACACAATGGATCAGGGAATACCTATCAGGAAGACAGCAGCGAGTCATGGTACGTGGCGAGGTGTCAGAGTGGGCGCCGGTGACGAGCAGGGTTCCACAGGGGTCAGTCCTGGGACCAGTGCTGTTTCTGGTATTTGTGAACGACATGACGGAAGGAATAGACTCCGAAGTGTCCCTGTTTGCAGATGATGTGAAGTTGATGAGAAGAATTCAATCGGACGAGGACCAGGCAGAACTACAAAGGGACCTGGACAGGCTGCAAGCCTGGTCCAGCAACTGGCTCCTGGAGTTCAACCCCACCAAGTGCAAAGTCATGAAGATTGGGGAAGGGCAAAGAAGACCGCAGACGGAGTACAGTCTAGGGGGCCAGAGACTGCAAACCTCAGTCAAGGAAAAAGATCTTGGGGTGAGTATAACACCAGGAACATCTCCTGAGGCGCACATCAACCAAATAACTGCTGCAGCATATGGGCGCCTAGCAAACCTAAGAACAGCATTCCGACATCTTAATAAAGAATCGTTCAGGACCCTGTACACTGTGTATGTTAGGCCCATACTGGAGTATGCAGCACCAGTTTGGAACCCACACCTAGCCTAGCACGTGAAGAAGCTCGAGAAGGTGCAAAGGTTTGCAACAAGACTAGTCCCGGAGCTAAGGGGTATGTCCTACGAGGAGAGGTTAAGGGAAATCGACCTGACGACACTGGAGGACAGGAGAGATAGGGGGGATATGATAACAACATATAAGATACTGAGAGGAATTGACAAAGTGGACAGAGACAGAATGTTCCAGAGATGGGACACAGCAACAACGGGACACAGTTGGAAGCTGAAGACTCAGATGAATCACAGAGATGTTAGGAAGTATTTCTTCAGTCACAGAGTGGTCGGGAAGTGGAATAGTTTAGGAAGCGATGTAGTTGAGGGAGGCTCAATACATAGCTTTAAGCAGAGGTATGATTAAGCTCATGACGCAGGGAGAGTGACCCAGTAGCGGCCAGTGAAGAGGCGGGGCCAGGAGCTATGACTCGACCCCTGCAACCACAACTAGGTGAGTACAACTAGGTGAGTACACACACACACTATTCGCACTTTTAACACAGACGAAATTCCATATTTTTACCAGCCGGCAGAAAGCAAATTCGAAAAACAACTCTTAAATACCAGCTGTGTTAATGCTTCAATATTTGTGTTTGGCACAACAGTGCCTGGCACTGTTGGTGGGAGGGAGGGTAGGAGGAGAGAGAGAGAGAGAGAGAGAGAGAGAGAGAGAGAGAGAGAGAGAGAGAGAGAGAGAGAGAGAGAGAGAGAGAGAGAGAGAGAAAGAGACAGACAGAGAGACAGACAGACAGACAGAGACAGACAGAGAGACAGACAGACAGACAGAGACAGAGAGACAGAGACAGACAGAGAGACAGACAGATAGACTGACAGACAGACAGACAGACATAAATAATAATAATAATAATATTTCCCATTCTCGAGGAAAAACAGAGAAACAGACATAAACAGAGAGTTGAAACAAAGAGCGGCAGTGATAAAGAGACAGACACAACGACACCAACAAGGACAGACAGACACAACGACACCAACAAGGACAGACAGACACAACGACACCAACAAGGACAGACAAACACAACGACACCAACAAGGAGAGACAGACACAACGACACCAACAAGGACAGACAGACACAACGACACCAACAAGGACAGACAGACACAACGACACCAACAAAGACAGACAGACACAACGACACCAACAAGGACAGACAGACACAACGACACCAACAAGGACAGACAGACACAACGACACCAACAAAGACAGACAGACACAACGACACCAACAAGGACAGACAGACACAACGACACCAACAAGGACAGACAGACACAACGACACCAACAAAGACAGACAGACACAACGACACCAACAAGGACAGACAGACACAACGACACCAACAAGGACAGACAGACACAACGACACCAACAAGGACAGACAGACATAAAAGGCTAAACCAGGACATATTGTGATCACTGGGAAGCGCTTAACCTGCAGGACATGGGTAAATGGCAAGCAATCAGGTTCGATCCCAGGGAAAGATAGATCCATGTCCCTGGATCAAGAGCCTTCCCCTCATATTGCACAGACACATACAAGAGCGTCTTCTTTATACCTTCAATAAAACACAGCATCTTCCTGACGTCACCAGTGCCCCACCGGGTTTAACACATAACCATAAAAAATACACATTTTTGCGTATTTGATGAACGGTTAAACCCGTACGGGTCATTCATTTTCACATTTTTTTTATTCAGCGAAATTGGATACATCAGCAGTGTGCTGCTAATGTATTCTATATGATAGTTAGACAGTGGGAACAAGAGCTGTGTTCCAACTCATATTCCATCACCCAGGATGGTGCTCATACAAGTGCTGAAATGTTTCAGCCTGACCTGGGAGACTTCAGTAGTGTCAGTCTGAGCTTGGAGACTTCAGTAGTGTCAGTCTGATCTTGGAGACTTCAGTAGTGTCAGCCTGAGCTTGGAGACTTCAGTAGTGTCAGTCTGACCTGGGAGACTTCAGTAGTGTCAGTCTGACCTGAGAGACTTCAGTAGTGTCAGTCTGACCTGGGAGACTTCAGTAGTGTCAGTCTGACCTGGGAGACTTCAGTAGTGTCAGTCTGACCTGGGAGACTTCAGTAGTGTCAGTCTGACCTGGGAGACTTCAGTAGTGTCAGTCTGATCTTGGAGACTTCAGTAGTGTCAGCCTGACCTGGGAGACTTCAGTAGTGTCAGTCTGACCTGAGAGACTTCAGTAGTGCCAATCTAGCTGAAATCCCTGAGTACCAGTATGCCAGTAGTGCCAGTCTCGGCTGAATTCCCTGAGGCCTTGAAAAAGTGCTGACACAGCCCCCTCAACATATAGGGATCATGGGGGGGGGAGCAGCAACAAACTAAGAACCAGCAGCACTAATATCACACACACACATTATTTCAAAGGCTGAGACACCAAATCACGGCCTTTATGGAGAACAAGAACCACAGCAGCCAAGTCAGCATGACTTTAGAACATTAAGTTCTTGTCTGTCACAGCTATTAGATCACTATGTCAAAATTACCGAGGTCATGGAAGAAAAATACAGCGCTGATGTAATCAATGAGGATTTTTCAGTCATTTGACAAATGTGCCCATGGAGTCACAGCTCAAAAAATGAGGTCGGTAGATATAGCAGCAAAAGTAGGGAAAATGAACAGTCGTATTTCTAACAAATAAATCACAGAGTCCTAGTAAACAAAGTCAAATCTCAGCAATATTAAAAAAAATCAGTACCTCAAGGCACTGTCCTAGATCCATTTCTATTTATTATGCGGATGATATCAAAATAGGTATGAAGGTAACCTCGGTAGTCGATACAGAAATTACGGATATCAACAAAGTCTTCCAATGTGCAGGTTTAGCGCTAGTTTTTTTTTATTATAAGAATAATAATTCCAATGGGCAAATGAAAATAACACGATTTTCAATGGTGACAAGTTTCAACTGTTTATGTACGTGAAGCATGAGGGAACTCGAAAACGACCTACGATTATAAAACTGGTCACAGGTATGTCACAGTTTGGGACCACCTGACAAATAACTTTCCTCTCACCTGTCCCAGAGAAAAACAATTGGCAGTCCATCAGTAATTAAATAAGACAATTATCGCTTTATGTCTATTATGTAATTGTATGATACGTTAGGGGCTCGATCCTTCTTCCTGGGAAGAAGGATCGAGTGTGTGACCAACCAGCCAAGTGACAACAGTGCTGAGACCAGCGAGTGTAGACTGGGAGGCAGGAGACCAAACATGCAGCAGGTGACAGAGATCAATTGCACAGCTTCGGCTAAGAACTGCACTCAAGAACTATTAAAAATAGTCTTTTAGGCCACTAAATAACATATATAAAGTCACTCTTAGAGTACGTAGCACCAAGGATCCCTGTCAAGGTGTCATAATCTCATTACACGTTGGTTTCTGAATGACCTGTGTCGGGAGAAAATTAGTTTACTAAGAATAAAATGCCACCACCAACAGGATCCCATAACTGAACAAAGATGTAAGGAATCTGATGGGAATGCTTACGAGAAGAGAATAAGCTGGTTCAGATAACCTTATAAAGCGAAGACTCAGGAGAGACACGTTTACGACATACGAGATACTAAGAGCGTTGGGTAAACTTATTTGCCATGCAAGTAAAAGGACCAAGATGAAACAGACGAAGCCAAAGACATGGATTAACCCCCAAAGAAAGTTAGGAAATACATCTCTGGTTTCAGAATGTTAGGGAGATGAAAGGAGCTTAGTAATCACACTTCAAATACAACTACTGACTTTCTCCTCAACCTTTCGACTGAAAAATATTTATTGTGATAACTGGAAATAAATTCATAAATCGCTGTGAAACAATTGGACAAGAAAGATATCCTGGTGTTAGCCAAAAGATATCCTGGTGTTAGCCAAAAGATATCCCGGTGTTAACAAAAGATATCCCGGTGTTAACAAAAGATATCCCGGTGTTATCAAAAGATATCCCGGTGTTATCAAAAGGGTGATCAAGAGTGCATAACTAACTTCAGACTACACATAAAGCACTGCAGAAGGAATATCAAAAATATTTGTTTACATACAGAGAGAGTGACAGATGCCTGTAAGAGAACCAGGTGGAACACTGTTCCAAAATCAATTGTATTTCTAGAATCTTATATAAGGATGAAGTTATAACAGGACACCACAAGCATAAACTCTGTTTACCATACTGCAAAGACAGTAGATAATATACAAACAAGTCATTGTAAACATATACACACTCAAGAATAAATACCAAACACCCCCCCACTTTCATCCTTCCTGCTCACGCAGGTCCACACACAACACTTCAAACACACATACACACTTGCGTATATATGTATTGTATCCACTCTCATCCCAGTCCACCCACTCACCAATACCCACACCCACGCCACACCCACACGCCAGGCCTTGCAACACCTTCCCTAACAAAGTCAGGTCTAATGTGAAGAATAATACCAGCAGCGGTCAAGAGCAAACACTGAGAGACGAAGAACAATGGCCAGCACAGCTTCTATCCCACGATGGCCTGGGCGTTGCTAGTGAGGGAGTCCCATCATCAACGCCCAGTGCTGGCACACTCACAGTTCTAGTGACGACCACCTTTGTTCTGGCTAAATTGCGATAGTATCCATGTAGAGAGAGGATAGGACGAGAGAGGAAAACAACAGAATTTAAATGTAAATATTTCGAATCTGAGTTATTCATAGGCCAAAAAAGAGTTCTGATTTCAGTTTGTATATAAAATCTGTTCTATTCGGAAGAGCTATAAATACGCACCCACAGCTTCTTACCCACATACCCTATTCTCTCCCCCACATACCCTTTCCCCCCCATTCAACCTAACCCTCCAACCCCCGTCAATTACATCATCAACCCTCCTCGAAATGCCTCCTCCTCAGCCTCCTCCTCGTCCTCCCCACACACTATACCTTACCTCCTCCTTCATCCCCACCCTCCCTCCACCTCAGCCCCCACACACACACCACCTCGCCACTCCACTGACTCACACCGTGGTATACCTGTGACCAGGTTCGAGAGTTTTATTCTTCTCCCGTAGTCCGACCCTGGTCCAGGTTTGTCAGGAGCTTGCTCGATCAACCAGACTGTTATTGTTGGCGGTCTGCTGGCACATAACAGACTAAGCCTTTTATTTAACGACGTTTTGCCAGCTGTGAGCTTAGTCAACGGGCGAAACATCGCTAAATGGAAGACTTACTTCGTGTTGCATGCCTAATTCCCCATCTATCGGGTTTCGCACTCTCCTGAATCCCTTATTATCCCATCGTAACTTAACACACATTCACCTAACTCCTTTTACCATTACCCGCTAATCGTCAGGAAACCCATTAGGTACTATGAGAGCAAGGGAGGTATTATCCTGTACTTACTACATACTCATGGCCACGCACCTACGGTCATTACACCCATAAAACAGTTTACATTAATGTGCATCAAAGGAATGAATTACTCTGTCACAAACAACATTAGAGGCGGAATTTAGCGAGATCAGAGGTAGGATAATCTCGTGATGGCATTATATGTAATAGAAGTACTTAGTAGAGAGAGAGAGAGAGAGAGAGAGAGAGAGAGAGAGAGAGAAGAGGGAGAGAGAGAGAGAGAGAGAGAGAGAGAGAGAGAGAGAGAGAGAGAGAGAGAGAGAGAGAGAGAGAGAGAGAGAGAGAGAGAGAGAGAGAGAGAGAGAGAGAGTCTCCCTGTAGCATACTTTGCCACTTCCCCCTCACCATAACCTGTAATTCATCATAGGATGACGTCTCCTTCCCACCCAAGGAAGCATTAAATAACACCTCTGGCACTAACGAGTTTCTGGGAGGAAGGGGGCCAAAAGAAAAAAAAATTCACACACACACACACACACACACACACACACACACCTACCGAGCTTCTAAATTTATGTTGAAACTGACGTCCTCGTAAAATTCATGTCCTATTTCTGGTCAAATCGATATCCTATTTCTGTCCCATTTGCTGGCCATCTCGACTCGCTGGAAGTGTATCTCTCAGCACTTCCTTACATTGTATCTCGTTATATGTTTTTTGCTGTTTTTTCCTCGTTCACAGTTTCAATTTGCGGTACGTCTGACTTTTTGTTTGGTAAATGTGTGGGTTGTTGGGTAGTTAGGCAGTAAATGTGTGGGTTGTTGGGTAGTTAGGCAGTAAATGTGTGGGTTGTTGGGTAGTTAGGCAGTAAATGTGTGAAGGCGAGTGTGGTTAGTGCGTTAGGCTAGGCTAGGTTAGGTTACGTTTGATTTGGTAATGATGGGTTAGGTTAGATTAGGCTAGGCTAGGTTAGCATAGGTTAGTTTAGGTTTGTTTCGGTTAGGTTTGATTTGGTAACGATGGGTTAGGTTGGGTTATGAGTTTGATTCACTGAGGTTCGCTTATGTGTTAGGTTTGGTTTGGTAGGTTTAAAACCTTTACTCTACATGAGGGATTTTAAAGCTACATTTCACTTTAACACTAACATATACTTTCCTTCCTTAACCTGTACAACAGGCTAAGACGGGGCAAGTCTTCTGAAACTCCTTCATTAAACACCTGTTTACCATGACCTTCTACTAGTGGGCCACACTCACCTGTGACAGCACCTCCAACTACTGTACCTCACTTCTAGCATATAAGGTCTGGTTGCATGTCTATGCTTAAGGCTGGAGGGACTGACCACCTTCTGCCAAGACTTACAGACTGATACAATACAATATACAATATCTTTATTTACTACAAGTACATGTACAAGGTATACAGGCCTAGCTGACATCAATGACATACTACTATATAGAAAGCCACTTGTTATACAGAGCATTTCGGGCAAATTAGGTCAGTTTTGTCCCAGGATGCGACCCACGCCAGTCGACTAACACCCAGGTACCCATTTTACTGATGGGTAAACATAGACAACCAGTGTAAAGAAACACTCCCAATGTTTCTACCCTCGCTGGGAATCGAATCCAAACCCTCGCCGTGTGAAGCGAGAACTTTAGCCACCAGGCACCGTTAGAACCTCACGTCAGAACCTCTTCTTACCTGTATTTAAGCAAAGTTGCCTGTAGTGAGGGCGAAACGATTCAACAATAAGGACATCCAAGTGTTTGGCCTGTGTCTTATACATCAACTTGTCGGTATTGTATATTATCAATAATAAGAGGAAAATGAATTAATGTTCGATTGTTCACGACTCCGACACACACTGAATTACTCCTACATGATGAAGCTGTTAGGTGTAAAGGACACAATTGCAACTAATGTGACATTTATTGTGGCAACGTTTCACTCTCCAGGAGCTTTGTCAAGCCGTTACGTAACGGCTTGACAAAGTTCCTGCACTTGTGTCCTTTCACCTAATACATTGCTGGTAATTCTGCCAACATTATTACAATATGATGAAGCTGACAAATCAGCCAATATACCCTGAAGGGTGATTTAGAAAGACACGTGCACTAGGACATATTTATTAGAAAACGCTTCGGTCGTGGGACCTTGATCACTTCTAACATACAGAGGTTAAAAGACGGTATATATTGACGGAGAGTGAGGTGTGAGTGACGCATGGTGACCTGAAGTGAGGTGTGAGTGACGCATGGTGACCTGAAGTGAGGTGTGAGTGACGCATGGTGACCTGAAGAATGCCATGTTGGGATGAGGATGGGTAGACGATGAGATCATGTGACTCCTGTGTTGCTGGGTTGGTGCTGCTTTGCCTGCTTGAGTATCATGTATGATAATGTTTTAGAAATTATGTGGTTTCCAGTGTTACGATCTATTGTGTCGGTGACGGCGATTAGCGAGGCTTCTAGACACCGTCGGCGCTAAGGTCTTGTTCGGTGAGAACGAGTTGTGCCTCATCCCAGTTCATCAAATGCCCCGTGGAGTGTCTGTGGAGGACACAGGCGTACCTTAAGTCTCTCTTACTGGCACTATGATGCTCGTTCAGGCGGACCGCAAGATCTCTGCCTGTTTCGCCTACATATTTCTTAGGACAGAATCCACAGGGGATGGTGTAGACGCCTGCTGTGGAAGTTAGAGGTGTGGGGCTGCGTTTCTTAGTAAGGTCTTTGATAGATGATGTGTTTATGGTGGAAACGTTGATGTTACTCTCAGCCAGTGCCCGGCGAGTATTCGTGGCAACATCACCACATGGGAACACTATGAACTGTTTAGAGGGCTGTTCTATGGGCGGTTTGTTGAGGATAGCTTGTGCCTTGAGTCTGCAATCTCGGTTGAAGAAAGATGGAAACTGAAGACGTGTAAAGGCTTGTTATGTAAATACATTTTTCTTCAAGAAAACAAGGACTGGAGATGCGAAGAGCTCTCAAAAAGCCAATGAGGACTCCTCTTTTAGTGCGGGTGTCTTGGTGTGAATAGAAGTGTATAAGATCGAACTTGTTGGTAGGTTTTCTATACACTTTGAAGAGAAGTTTGTCACTGTCGGGAGATCTGCGCAGGAGGACGTCGAGGAAAGGAAGTTGGCCATCTTTTTCGAGTTCAAGCGTAAACTTTATTGATGGTTCGGCTGCATTGATCTTGTTGAGGAGGGTCTGGATATTGAGACGTCTCGGATAGAAAACCAATATATCATCAACGTATCTTAGCCAGGTAACGGTGTTGGGAATGAGGGTGCTGAATTTCTCTGTCTCTAGGTTTTCCATGAAGAAATTGGCAAGCACAGCACTGAGCGGACTGCCCATTGCCATCCCAAAGCTCTGTTTGTAATAGTTGTCCTGATACTTGAAGAAGTTAAAATTAACACAGAGATCCACTAGAATGATGAAATCTAGAAGAGGTAAAGGGAGGTCCTGGTTTTCAGTGAGCTTCTGTCTCAGAATGTTTATTGCAGCGTCAGTAGGAACGTTGGTAAAGACGGCTGTGACATCGAAGGAAGCCATGCTTTTGTTTTTAACATTCAGGTTGGAAATTCGAGAGAGAAGGTCACCTGAGTGTTTGAGGTGGGCTTGACTGATGGTGCCCAGAAGTGATGAAAGGTGGGCAGCTAATCTGTGTGGTGCACTCCCTATGTCTGAAGTGATAGGACGTAGTGGGATGCCAGGCTTATGTGTCTTAGGAAGGCCACACAGGCGTGCTGATTTCGGTTGACCCGGTAAGTTTTAGTACTTTCTTTCCTTGTTCTGATTTTCGTAAGATGCTACGAGCCTTCTGAAGAAAAGTTTGGGTGCTTTGAAGTAACAGGCTGGTATGTGTTGGCATCAATGAGGAGATTTAAAACTTTATTGTTGTAGTCGACAGTGTTGAGTAACACCACACCTTTGTCAGAGGTGGTAATGATGATATCATCGTTGTTAGCCAAGTCCGTGAGTGCTTTGATGTATCTTCTGGGAATGACCGGTCTTGAAGGCTCAGTAGCAGTGATAATTCCTTGAACGAAACCCTTATGAAACTCCGAGTCCCCAAAATGTTGGTTCTTGGTTACCATGTCCGCCAGATGATGTTTGTTGTTGATGCCGGTAGTGAACCTGAGCCCCAGGCTGAGGGCTTCTGTATCGGTGGAGGTTAGTGTATAGGAAGATAAGTTATTTATGATTTCTGGTCGTCCCATTTCGCTCCATTTGCTGTGGCAGCACAGGGAACACTATGGCAGCACAGGGAACACTGTGGCAGCACAGGGAACACTGTGGCAGCACAGGGAACACTGTGGCAGCACAGGGAACACTGTGGCAGCACAGGGAACACTGTGGCAGCACAGGGAACACTGTGGCACCACAGTGTGTGTAACTGTCGCATAGAATAGAGCGGTAGCAAATTGCTGATATATAAATTTTGCTAAAAAAAAAGGCAAAACAAAACTGCCTGACCTTTCCAGGCAGCAAAGTAATAATAAGATCCATTGTATTTCCCCTTTGTTATAAAATGGTTACAAAGGGTCGGCTGCCGTACGATCCGTGGGGGGGGGGAGGTGATAGGGAGAAGGGGGGGTCCGGGAAATGCAGGTGGAGTGGAGGAGGGAGGGTGGATACCGGGGGGAGGGATTAACCCCCTCCCCATCGGCTAGGAGGTAAAGGGGGCGGGGAACCTCCCCTTCCCTCCGGCTAGGGAGGGGGAAACAATACTACCAGTTCGTACAATATTAAAACCTTCCGCAGCTCAGCAATTAACAACGAAAGCAGAGTGGTTAATTTTGTGTGTGTGTGTGTGTGTGTGTGTGTGTGTGAGTGTGTGTGTGAGTGTGTGTGTGTGTGTGTGTGTGTGTGTGTGTGTGTGTGAGTGGAGAAGTAGATTTCAGAAGATCAAGGTGAGGGACTGATCCCTCAAATCTACCTTTCCGTCACTTCAGATGTCTCCAGAATTTTAAGATTTGTGTATTTCGACTGATTATTTTTAAAGCAGAAGAAATGCAGGAGGATGGGTGTCCCGTGGCCTGGTAGGCCACGCTCTCGCTTCACACACAGTGTGTCCGTGGTTCAATCCCCGTCAAGGGTGAAAACATTGGGCGTGTTTCCCAACACCTGTTGTCCCCGTTCACCTAGCAAGTAAGTAGGTACGTGGGTGTTAGTAGACTGGTATGGGAGGCATCCTGGGGGACAAGATTGAAGGATGACCCACTGACTTTCCTGGGTTATCTTGGGTGGCTAACCCTCCCTGATTAAAATTCCAAGCAAAATCTTATCTCTCTTACGGAGGTGATAGAAGAGATGCAGGAGCATTTTGCTCAGCCACTTGTCTACATTATATACCATTATTTTGACACGAAATTTATAGGATCTCATTTACATTGTTTTATTCATGATTTGAAAGCGTGGCTTCCATCACTGCTGCCTATAACACATCATATGGATGTTCCCACATCCTGTTATGATGTTGTAGTGATCACATCTTCTCTCTCTTTTCTTCCTGCTGCTGAATTATAACGACTGTTTTCATGCGCAGCGCTAATTGCAAGCAATTAGCGCTATAACTGGTACAGACTTGGTCCCCCCATGCGCTTATCATTAGACAGATGCGCTACAGGCTTGGTCCCCCCATGCGCTTATCATTAGACAGATGCGATACAGACTTGGTCCCCCCATGCGCTTATCATTAGACAGATGCGCTACAGACATGGTCCCCCCCATGCGCTTATCATTAGACAGATGCGCTACAGGCTTGGTCCCCCCATGCGCTTATCATTAGACAGATGCGATACAGACTTGGTCCCCCCATGCGCTTATCATTAGACAGATGCGCTACAGACATGGTCCCCCCATGCGCCTATCATTAGACAGATGCGCTACAGGCTTGGTCCCCCATGCGCTTATCATTAGACAGATGCGCTACAGACATGGTCCCCCCATGCGCTTATCATTAGACAGATGCGCTACAGGCTTGGTCCCCCCATGCGCTTATCATTAGACAGATGCGCTACAGACATGGTCCCCCCATGCGCTTATCATTAGACAGATGCGCTACAGGCTTGGTCCCCCATGCGCTTATCATTAGACAGATGCGATACAGACTTGGTCCCCCATGCGCTTATCATTAGACAGATGCGCTACAGACATGGTCCCCCATGCGCTTATCATTAGACAGATGCGCTACAGGCTTGGTCCCCCCATGCGCTTATCATTAGACAGATGCGCTACAGACATGGTCCCCCCATGCGCTTATCATTAGACAGATGCGGTACAGGCTTGGTCCCCCATGCGCTTATCATTAGACAGATGCGCTACAGGCTTGATCCCCCATGCGCTTATCATTAGTCAGATGCGCTACAGACTTGGTCCCCCATGCGCTTATCATTAGACAGATGCGCTACAAACTTGGTCCCCCATGCGCTTATCATTAGACAGATGCGCTACAGACTTGGTCCCCCATGCGCTTATCATTAGACAGATGCGCTACAAACTTGGTCCCCCCATGCGCTTATCATTAGACAGATGCGCTACAAACTTGGTCCCCCATGCGCTTATCATTAGACAGATGCGCTACAGACTTGGTCCCCCATGCGCTTATCATTAGACAGATGCGCTACAGACTTGTCCCCCATGCGCTTATCATTAGACAGATGCGCTACAAACTTGGTCCCCCATGCGCTTATCATTAGACAGATGCGCTACAGACTTGGTCCCCCCATGCGCTTATCATTAGACAGATGCGCTACAGACTTGGTCCCCCATGCGCTTAGCATTAGACAGATGCGCTACAAACTTGGTCCCCATGCGCTTACATTAGACAGATGCGCTACAGACTTGATACCCCCATGCGCTTAGCATTAGACAGATGCGCTACAGACTTGGTCCCCCATGCGCTTAGCATTAGACAGATGCGCTACAGACTTGGTCCCCCCATGCGCTTAGCATTAGACAGATGCGCTACAGACTTGGTCCCCCATGCGCTTAGCATTAGACAGATGCGCTACAAACTTGGTCTCCCCATGCGCTTATCATTAGACAGATGCGCTACAGACTTGGTCCCCCATGCGCTTATCATTAGACAGATGCGCTACAGACTTGGTCCCCCCATGCGCTTATCATTAGACAGATGCGCTACAGACTTGGTCCCCCATGCGCTTAGCATTAGACAGATGCGCTACAGACTTGGTCCCCCCATGCGCTTAGCATTAGACAGATGCGCTAGCTGCCTTCCTCTTGAAGAACTCAACGTGACGACATTAGAGGATAGAAGGGGACGGGGAAGCTATAATGCTGACATATAAAATACTCGAAGGATTTGATGGGTAGTGAGAGAGAGTTTGAGGGGAGCGTCTAGGTAAAGTCACTCTCTTCTGTCAGTGTGACCTGTGGATGGTTCAAGACGGACCGAAACGTCGTCATTAGGTTTTCTCTCTCTTATGTGCGGGTTATTTGTGTACTGTTTTATACCATTCATCTCTATGGGGGAAGGGGAGGATGAAGGGGAAGGGAGGATGAAGGGGAGGGGAGGATGGAGGGGAGTGGAGATGAAGGGAACAGGAGGATGAAGGGAAGGGGAGGATGGAGGGGGGGATTGGAGGAAAAAGGGGAGGGAGGATGAAGGGGAGGGGTTGGATGAAGGGGAGGGAGGATGAAGGGGAGGGGAGGATGAAGGGAGGGAAGGATGAAGGGGAGGGAGGATGAAGGGGAGGGAGGATGAAGGGGAGGGAGGATGAAGGGGAGGAGGATGAAGGGGAGGGGGATGAAGGTGAGAAGAGGATGAAGGGAACGGAGGTGGAGGGGAGGAAGGATGGAGGGAGAGAAGGATAGAGGGAGGATGAATGGGAGGGGAAGATGAAGGGGAGGGGAGGATTGAAGGAGAGGGGAGGATGGAAGGGAGGGGAGGATGGAAGGGGAGGGGAGGTCTTCTTGTCCATCCCTCAGTAGAACACTTCTTAACCACTTCTTAATAACCACTTAACCTATCAAGTGGTGTCAAACTTTCACTTACTTTCGGACAAGAAAAAAATAAAACGAAAGGAAATATTCATAGGAAAAAGTGATATAGCAAATATCGATTGAATACAATCATCTATTTAAAAAAAAAAACAATACAAGCAGTATACAATATATACAATTACTGGATACTTAAATTTTTTATACAAGGTTAGTGGGTGGCGTAATTGATATAATATTACATAATATGAGAGGGAGGTTATGCAGTAATGTGTTTTAATAGCTAATGAAGTAGAATATGCAGTAAATTGGTTGTAGAGCGTTGACACTTTACTGTGAACTCTCCTGTGTGTCACTACAAGTCTTCACCAGTTCCTTCAGAACTGATGTCAGAAGTGACTTCAGTTTGGTCACACGTGTGTGCTCACACACACACACACACACACATACACATACCCACATACACACACACGCGCGCGTGCGCGCGTGTGTGTGTGTGTACTCACATAGTTGTACTCACCTAGTTGTGGTTGCAGGGGTCGATTCACAGCTCCTGGCCCCGCCTCTTCACTGGCCGCTACTCGGTCACTCTACCCTCTCCATGAGCTTTATCATACCTCTCCTTAAAGCTATGCATGGATCCTGCCTCCATTACATCACTTCCCAGACTATTCCACTTCCTGACAACTCTGTGACTGAAGAAATACTTCCTAACATCCCTGTGATTCATCTGAGTCTTCAACTTCCAACTGTAACCTCTTGTTGCTGTGTCCCATCTTTGGAACATTCTGTCTGTCCACCTTGTCAATTCCTCTCAGTATTTTATATGTCGTTATTATATCCCCTCTATCTCTCCTGTCTTCCAGTGTCGTCAGGTCGATTTCCCTTAACCTCTCCTCGTTGGACATACCCCTTAGTTCCGGGACTAGTCTTGTTTGCAAACCTTTTCACTTTCTCTAGTTTCCTTAGATGCTTGGCTAGGTGTGGGTTCCAAACTGGTGCTGCATACTCCAATTTGGGCCTAACGTACACAGTGTACAAAGTCCTGAACGAGTCCTTATTAAGATGTCGGAATGCTGTTCTTAGGTTAGCTAGGCGCCCGTATGCTGCAGCAGTTATTTGCTTGATGTGCGCCTCAGGAGATGTGCTTTGTGTTATACTCATCCCAAGATCTTTTTCCTTGAGTGAGGTTTGTAGGCTCTGGCCCCTAGACTGTACTCCGTCTGTGGTCTTCTTTGCCCTTCCCCAATCTTCATGACTTTGCACTTGGTGGGGTTGAACTCCAGGAGCCAGTTGCTGGACCAGGCTTGCAGCCTGTTCAGTGTGTTTGTGTGTGCGTACGTACGTACGTACATGTGCAGGTGTGAATACATTTAATTAACTTTCGTATTTTCTATCAGCATCACACACACACACACACACACACACACACACACACACACACACACACACACACACACACACATAGCTTTAAGAAGAGGTATAATAAGGCTCACGGCGAAGGGAGAGAGACCCAGTAGCGGCCAGTGAAGAGGCGGGGCCAGGAGCTATGAATCGACCCCTGCAACCACAATTAGGTGAGTACACACACACACACATACACATCCACAAGAAAACTAGGATGAATATATATTTGTATATATTTGTCAACATGTGCAATTGGATGTATGAATGTATTCACATAGGTGTGCGGGGTAGATGGTGCGCACGTGGGTGTTTATGACACCTGGGGCACACAGGTGTTCCATCCTAGGTTCTCTCACATCACACACACTATTTCCCCCTCTTATGTGTGTATTAATAGATGCATGTGCGTGTACGTGTGTGTGTTTACGTGCGTGTACGTGTGTGTGTGCGTGTGTGTGAGTACTATAGCTGTACTTTAGCTTGTCGTGTACACAGGGATCAAGTATGGACGTTTTTAACCGAAAATAACATGCTACAACACAACAGCATGCTACCCACAACAGCATGCTACCCACAACAGCATGCTACCCACAACAGCATCCTACCCACAACAGCATGCTACAACAAACAGCATGCTACCCACAACAGCATGCTACCCACAACAGCATGCTACCCACAACAGCATGCTACCCACAACAGCATGCTACCCACAACAGCATGCTACCCACAACAGCATGCTACCCACAACAGCATGCTACCCACAACAGCATGCTACCCACAACAGCATGCTACCCACAACAGCATGCTACCCACAACAGCATGCTACCCACAACAGCATGCTACCCACAACAGCATGCTACCCACAACAGCATGATACCCACAACAGCATGCTACCCACAACCAACACATGCTACCCACAACAGCATGCTACCCACAACAGCATGATACCCACAACAGCATGATACCCACAACAGCATGCTACCCACAACAGCATGCTACCCACAACAGCATGATACCCACAACAGCATGCTACCCACAACAGCATGCTTCCCACAACAGCATGATACCCACAACAGCATGCTACCCACAACAGCATGCTACCCACAACAGCATGCTACCCACAACAGCATGCTACCCACAACAGCATGATACCCACAACAGCATGCTTCCCACAACCAGCGGTTGATCAGGCCATCCACCAAGACTCCTGGACTGTGATTGACTGACAGTGACCTCCAGAAATCATCATCGAGTAGTCTTCAGTTTTATGACTGGCTTGCCGTGGGTTCCACCCCCCTCGTTCCGTTGGATGTTTACAGTCGTGATATTGCCAGCTGGTGGCTCGACTGATAGCGTCCTCGACATACACTGGGGGACCTGGGTTCGCTTCCCGACACGGGTGAGACGTTGGGAATGTTTCGTCACGCCTGCTGCCCTTATTCACCTAGCAGTAAGTAGGTACGTGGATGTTACTTGACTCTTGTGGGTGGCATCCTGAGGGTGAGAAGATTAAGGGACCCCAGTGGAAATAAGACAGACAGTCCCCGATAATTCACTAACCTTATTGGGTTATCCTGGGTGACTAACCCTCCCCCGGGTAAATACTCCGAACAATTTCTTCTTCGCTTTCCACCTTCGTGTTGGTTCATGTCGTTCTCCCGCCCGGGAAAGAAACGACACCACTGAACAAACCACCTCACCTCAAAGCCCCGTATCAAATAACTTCCCCTCTTGTTGTTGTTGTATTCTCCAGAGCACAACAAGAGGCGCCACCTCACCATCAAGCTATCCTAAGTTATGTTAGCGCAGAGCTCGACGCTTCGCCCTCTCCTCGAGGGTCTGCTGCAGCAGCAGCAGCAGCAGCAGCAGCAGCAGCAGGTAGTGCCACGGTAGTAATGCGATACTTGAAGCTGTCTTATCTGTGATTAATTTATGACGCACTCGTCGCCTTAACAGACAACGTATTATACATTAAGGGGATGGGCAGGGAATAACGGCCCTTAGGCCTCTAATCGATAAAGAACATTCTTGCGGGCCAGTATCCCAGGAGAAGCGTCGCTTAGACCTCGGGTTCACCACAAGGCCGGTCCCAGAACTAAGACAACCGGGATGTAAACCTTTACAGAACCGGAATATAAAGACGAGCTAAGAGAACCGGGATATAATAGATTAAGAAAACTAGGATACATAGCTTAATTAAGAGAGCTGGGATATAAACGAAGGTTAAGAGAACTGAGATATACAGTAGAGAGCTAAATCTCAGATCGGTGAGCTAGAGAAGCCATTAACAGAGTACATGTTCAAGGAAGATAATACCAGAGTTATCATAAGAGGGAGCAGAACGAGGGGCAAGAAGGAGCAAACGAACCAGTGGATGTAATCAATTATTCTGTCAAAGTGACGGAAGTGACGACGGAGAGGTGACAGGAATATTAATTAGTCCATCAGCAGAGGCGGGGCCCAAGAGAAGCAACTCAACCTTTGCAAGCACGGTTGTGTACACCTGAGAACAGACGAGGGTAGGAGATGTTAGGTGAAAGGGCACATGTGCAACTAATGTGACATTTTTATTATAGCAACGTTTCGCTCTTGATTAGCTTTATCAAGCTCCTAGAAGGAATGGCCTCGAATCTGCACACCATAAGTGTCCGGGGCCCAAGACTGTTCAACAGCATCCCACCAAGCATAAGGGGAATTACCAATAGACCCCTGGCTACCTTCAAGAGGGAGCTGGACAAATACTTAAAGTCGGTGCCGGATCAGCCGGGCTGTGGTTCGTACGTTGGACTACGTGCGGCCAGAAGTAACAGCCTGGTTGATCAGGCCCTGATCCACCGGGAGGCCTGGTCGTGGACCGGGCTGCGGGGGCGTTGATCCCCGGAATACCCTCCAGGTAGACTCTAGGTAGACTCCAGGTAGACTCTAGGTAGACTCCAGGTAGACTCCAGGTAGACTCTAGGTAGTGTCCTTTCATCTAACATATTATCGGTAATTTACCACCAATTATTACAAGGTAGAAGATATATAGATACCAACGATATGGATGACACGACACAAGTGTATACATTAAGGACATCCTTATTGGAAACGTTTCGCTCCTGGGACATTGATTACTCAGTGCGATCGTCTGGAGTGACCAAGGTCCCAGGACCGAAACGTGTTCTTTCCTCCACGACTGAGTACACAACAACACAAGCAGGGGTAAAAAAAAATAAGAGAATTCGAATGAATCAGAAACGAAAATTAAAATGTATATTCCCCCCAAAAAAAAAAAAGACAATGAATACAGAAAAATGGCATGGACTACTAACTTATCGAAAAACCACTGATTATGTAGAACATTTTAAGGCATATGGGGATACCCAAGGATACCCAACGAAGAGAAGGCAGTGCATGACGATAAGAGAGGAATCTGGATGGGGGATATTCAGACCGGGCTGCGGGGGCGTTGACCCCCGAAACCATCTCCAGGTATAGACTGGTGCAAGGGCGATGCTCTTCTCACTGTACGTAAATGAGCTGCCGAAGGGAATCAAAATGTGTGTGTCACTGTTTGCTGATGATGTGATAGTGAGGGTGTTACTAAATATACTTACCTGGAGGGTGTTCCAGGGGTCAACGCCCCCGCGGCCCGGTCCTTGACCAGGCCTCCCGGTGGATCAGGGCATAAGAAAAAGAAATGAAAAACTACAGAAAGACTTTCACAGGCTGTAAGAATAAGTCTAAGAAGGTACCTGACGACCACATACATAAACATAAACATCCAGGGGGAAAGAAATTACAAAGACGAACAATGAGAAGACACAGAAAGTAGAACTCAGAGTCAACACTGTGCCACTAAAGGTACATAGAAACAGCCTCGAGCCTACCAAACTATTAAATTAAAGTGAAATTAAATCAAATACTGAATTGACCCTTGAGATTCATCAATCAAGAATCCTTGAATACTGTAACATACATCTTGACGAATATAGAATACACGACACCAGCTGGGGGGGGGGGGTCAACTCCCGAGAGACAATGACAAATAAGCAATAAATAAACACTGACAAATGACAAATAAACAAATAGACAAAAGCAAATATGCATTCATGTAGAAGCAAAGAAACTGGCAATAACAAATAGGTAATAAATTAATAACAAATAACTAATAACAACAAATGAGTGGTTAGAAAATACACCAATACTAACTAAACATACATTTAAATAATAATATAACAATATTCAGACAAAATAAAACTATCATACGTAGCGATACTAATAACACAGACATCAATATAATTAATATATTATTGTATATTTTTGTTATATGTTTTTCTCTGAAATTCTGATCATATTCTCTTTGTCGTAATTATTTTTTTTTCATCTTCAAAAATAAATTAACCATCACAGAACATTAATTTGCTACGAGCATTATAAAAAAAAATATCGGTGATGCAATATACATAAATATCAGCGCCAATTTTATTTCACTCTAAGCTTCACACAAAAAAAATCACTGTTAATAATGAAAATTTTCTTCTCTAACAGACATTACAGAAAACGGGACAAATATCTTAGTAAATTTCGGATTTTTTTTTTTTTTAACTTTAAGCTTTATATTTTCTCTCTCTTTATTCTTTATTGTCATCCCACATGTAGACAACAACACTGGTGGAAAAAGTGGCATGTGACTTGATGATGCCCACCGTGTGGGCGAAACGTAGTCAATAAAGGATCGCATTAAACTGCATTCGTATCTATTTCTACACCGTCTCGGTATTTTATCTCCATCAAATAAGACTTCCTATAGCGGTGACAAGTCACCTCTATAAAACGAAACTTCTTTCCTCTAGACACTCTAGTGTCTAGAGGAGATAAAATATACAGTCTCATTTCCATTGCTTCTTTTCTTGTCTGCACACCGACAATCATAAGGAAATGTGTCGAATTTTTAACACTTATTATGGGTGGCATCCTGGGAAAGGTGGCAGGGTCCACGTCTTGCCCTGCACATCTGTGAACATAAATTAACTGGCAAGCATGGTAGTGACAGTGGCGTGTGATGTGTAAAAGAGAGATAGAGAGAGAGAGAGGGTGGGGGAGGAATCCTAGTTTGCTACTAGATTACTCTCCCCAATCTATGGGGGTGTAACTATAAGGAGAGACTAAAGGAAACTGAAGACGAAGAGAGATCTCATGAGCGTCAGTCTCATGAGAGATAAACTGTTAGAAATGGGAGAACGAGAAACACGGGAGACATGAAAGCTAAACACACACATGAGTCTCGGAGATGTTAGGAAATACCTCAACAGCCTGAAAGAAAAAGATGCGTAGAATGAACTACATGAGCAAGAAATTCAATACACTGTTTTGTAAGTACGTAAGTGTAATAGGGCTTAAGAGGCCAGACACCAGTAAAGCCAGTCGACGAGGTTTAATATTGCCGGGGTCAGGAGCTGGGACTTGACCCCATCACATAAACAAAGCGGTGAGCACAAATCGAAAAAAAATTGAAGGTAATTATGCTTAAATAGAAAACAGACAATAAAGAAAACAGAAATTGGACTTAATGAAATCATAAGTCTGGTTAACGTAATATATTTTAAATAAGCAAAATGAGATAATGAATAGTAGAAGATTATCGAAAGTAAGAATGGTATAAGAGTGGACATTAATAGCATTTAATTGGGAAGAAAACAGAATAATATCAAGAATAGAAAGAGATAAAGAAGATGAAATGGCTTTGGAGGCGCTGTTTGAACCAACAGATTTACTCTCTTCCCCACACACGACTCTGTCATGCTTAATAATTAGCGTCAAAGATTAATATTAAAGCTCGACATAATCGACTTTAGTGCTGCTAATTTATAGGCAAACCTATTTTATTATGAGCCACAATTTCCGCTTCAAGGAATCAACTTGACGTATATTTAAACAACAAATGTTCAACGCAGCTACACAATTGCGTAAACTCAGGGCTTTCAAATACATGAGCGAGGATGAATAATACAAACAATGTTTTTTTTTCGATCGAGTTGATTGCTATCATATCCGTAGTGACTAAGCCACACTATCACGATCAACTGCTAAACTGATAAGCGCCACACAGTCAGCCTCTCCCCCACCTCGCACACAAGAGACAGATTAACTACATATACATTTTATGGAAGCACGTGAAGAGCTGGACACGACGGCTTTCTCAGTGCCAACAACAGGGGGAACAAGAGGCCATAATTTTAAAGTACGTGAGAGGCAATGTAACAAGCATACTGGAAAACATGTCTTCACCGGGGGTGTGCTAGAAGGCTGAGATCAACTCGAAGAGAAGAAATGGCGTGTCGGTATCACTGGGAATTTTAAAAACGTGTATTATAAATTTATGACAGAAGACGGGACACCACGAGCTCTGTTCCTGTAATTACAAATAGGTAACTGCAAGATAGATGATTACATTACAGACACGTGAGCAAATACTAGGATATATTGTGTGTTAGAAGTGATCAAGGTCCCAGGACCGAAACGTTTTCTAATAAATAGGCTCCAATGTTTCTTCACGTGTCTTTCTAAACTAATTTGTCGGTATCAATTACCAAGGAATTACCTGGTATAAACCAGATAATTACGTACACAGATTCATCATTTTCTTCCTTATGGTTCCTCAAGAGACATGTGTATTCTTCACTGGCCTAGAGGACAGACAAGTGTTCATCGTTTTTCTTCAAGACATTCTCATCCTCTGTTGGATAAACTTCTGAGAATCCATTTGAATCTTCACGTGGAAAAATATGAAGGAAGTAGTGGCTCTCTGTTCAGCGTCTATGTCATTATCTGTAAGCTAACCTGAGATGTTTAGGCTGGCCTGTCTTTTCCAGAGTCTTTGTTCTATATACAGAGAAGTAAATTTTGTGGACGAGTTAAAAGGAACCTTGCCTTTTTTTTTGTTTTAAATATTCCCATGTAATTTTCCCTTTCCCTTTTTTTATATTGAATAACTCACCTAGCGGAGAGTTCGAAGTTTTGGCAAGTCAGGCCTAAAACAAACAGGTCAGTGCGCTACCCACTGAACCCGCCAGCACACTAGCCAGCTAGTTTTAGGATTGACTTGCCATATTATACTACTAGTACTACTCTACTACTACTACTACTACTACTACTACTACTACTACTACTCTACTACTACTATCTATTACTCCCTTACTACTCTACTACTACTACTACTACTACTACTACTACTTACTTTACTACTACTACTACTACTACTACTACTCTACTACTACTACTACTACTACTACTACTACTACTACTATTACTACTACTATTACTACTACTACTACTACTACTACTACTACTACTACTATTACTACTACTACTACTACTACTATTACTACTACTATTACTACTACTACTACTACTACTACTACTACTACTAATAATAATAATAATAATAAGAAGAAGAAGAAGAAGAAGAAGAAGAAGAAGAAGAAGAAGAAGAAGAAGAAGAAGAAGAAGAAGAAGAAGAAGAAGAAGAAGAAGAAGAAGAAGAAGAAGAAGAAGAAGAAGAAGAAGAAGAAGAAGAAGAAGAAGAAGAAGAAGAAGAAGAAGAAGAAGAAGAAGAAGAAGAAGAAGAAGAAAAAGATATATACTTCAGTACTTCCAGTAAATTTTAGTAAGAACTGAGACGAAAGTTTATAATTCCATGCATATAATCACATTCTATTTTCCTATACTAAAACATTAATACAAAATTTGACACATGCGTCATAAAATGACGTCTCTGTTTCACATACACAGGAACAACGAAACTATCATATCACACACACGTTTACGAAACAAAACAAAAACTCCAGGTTTTGTTTGAACAAAGTTATGTTGCGATTCTCTTTACGAAGAGCTAAACGATGTCAGAATTAATACTTATATTGCCCTTCCCTTTGTTGTGAGTGAGAGATCATAATGTTGAAGCCACTGAGACACACCAATACTTCAGCTGTGTTGGGTCTTGCCACCCGTCCAACCTAGACCTTTCTAAAAGTCTTGGACCTTTCTCAAAGTCTTAGACATTTCTAATAGATTTACACCTTTCTAAAAGGCTTAAAACCTTTGTTAAAAAAAACAGACTTTTTTAAGAGGCAAGTCACTTCATCAACTTTAATAAAAAATAATAATTCCATTCCAAATAGGGAAATAGGGAAATCAGATCAAACAAAAATGATCCTAAATGGATGAACAATAGATTAAAACATCTCATTGGTCAAAAGAGAGGCATATATAGGCGAATCAAAAGAGGAGAGGGGCACTTAAAAAATCATTATATTCAGTTAAAGAGAGAAATAAAAAGGGGAATAAGAAAAGCAAAAAGAGACTATGAGGTTAAAGTTGCAAGAGAATCGAAGACTAACCCAAAAGGATTTTTTCAGGTATACAGAAGTAAGATTAGGGACAAGATAGGCCCACTCAAAAGTTACTCAGGTCAGCTCACCGTCAGTGATAAGGAAATGTGTAGAAAAAAACCATACTACGGGTGGGGTTCGAACCCGCGGTCACAGAGTCTCAAAACTCTCGTGTCATTACGATTTCGTGAGTCAAATGTGTAGAATTTTTAACACTTACTTCCTCTCAGTTTTTACACAGGAAGATACTAGTGATATTCCAGAAATAATAAATTATGTAGAACAGGACAATAGTGAACTATGCACGATTGGGGTCACAAGTGACATGGTCCTAAGAAACCTAACAAATCCCCAGGTCCTGATGAACTGTATGCAAGGGTTCTAAAGGATTGTAAAGAGGAGCTTAGCAAACTTTTGGTTAATCTTTTCAACATATCACTACAAACTGGCATGATGCCAGATAAGTGGAAAATGGCAAATGTAATACCTATTTTCAAAGCAGGTGACAGGTCCTTAGCTTCGAACTATAGACCATAATAAGCCTTACCTCCATAGTGGGAAAATTTATGGAATCAATAATTGCCGAGACAATTCGTAGCCATCTTGAAAAGCATAAATTGATCAACGAATCTCAGCACGGTTTTACAAAAGGGCGTTCCTGTCTTACGATTTTTTTAACTTTTTTCACTAAGGTATTTGAGGAGGTAGATCATTGTAATGAATATGATATTGTGTATATGGACTTCAGTAAGGTTTTTGATAGAGTTCCACATCAGAATAGGAATTTTTTTTCCTGGATAGAGGCATGGTTGACAAATAGGCAGCAGAGAGTTTGCATAAATGGGGAGAAATCAGAGTGGGGAAGCGTCACGAGCGGTGCTCCAAAGGGGTCAGTGTTGGGCCCCTTGTTGTTCACAATCTACATAAACTGCATAGATGAGGGAATAAATAGCGACATAAGCAAGTTTGCCGATGCCACCAAAATAGGCCGCCGAATTTATTCTGACGAGGACATTAGAGCACTCCAGGAAGATTTGAATAGACTGATGGAGTGATCGGAGAAGTGACATGCAGTTTAATATAGACAAATGCAAAGTTCTAAACAATGGACAGGAAAATAACCATGCCACATATAAACTAAATAATGTAGATCTTAATATTACTGAATGCGAAAAGGATTTGGAAGTTCTGGTTAGCAGTAATCTAAAACCAAGACAACAGTGCATAAGTGTTCGCAATAAAGCGAACAGAATCCTTGGCTTCATATCAAGAAGCATAAATAATAGGAGTCCTCAGTTTGTTCTTCAACTCTATATATCCTTGGTTAGGCCTCATCTAGATTATGCTGCACAGTTTTGGTCACCGTATTACAGAATGGATATAAATGCTCTGGAAAACGTACAAAGGAGGATGACAAAGTTGATTCCCTGTATCAGAAATCTTCCCACTGAGGATAGACTGAGGGCCCTGAATCTGCACTCTCTAGAAAGGAGTAGAATTATGGAAAACAGGAATAAATAAAGGGGGCGTAAATAGCGTGCTAAAAATATCTAGCCTAGACAGGACTCGCAGCAATGGCTTTAAGTTGGAAAAATTCAGATTCAGGAAGGATACAGGAAAGCACTGGGGACAAGTCGTTACCATCAAATTACCGCCCAATAAGTCTAACATCAATTGTAGGCAAATTACTAGAGTCGATTATAGCTGATAACATAAGAAGCCATCTCGATAGGCATAATTTGATTAATGATACTCAGCATGGATTCACCAGGGGCCGTTCCTGCCTAACTAATTTATTAACTTTTTTCAGTAAGGCTTTTGAGGCAGTTGATAATGATAAAGAATTCGATATTGTTTATTTGGATTTTAGTAAGGCTTTTGATAGAGTACCACATCAGAGACTGTTAAAGAAAGTGGCTGCTCATGGCATTGGGGGAAAAGTGTTGTCATGGATCGAGTCATGGCTCACCAATAGGAAGCAGAGGGTGTGCATAAATGGGGTTAAATCGGAGTGGGGATCTGTAACAAGTGGCGTTCCTCAGGGATCGGTTTTGGGCCCGTTGTTGTTTATAATATATATAATGACCTTGACGAGGGAATTTCTAGTGATATGAGCAAATTCGCTGATGACACGAAGATAGGTAGGATAATCGATTCAGACGTAGATGTCAGTGAACTACAGGAGGATTTAGACAAACTCAATTCCTGGTCAGAAAAATGGCAGATGCAGTTCAATGTAGATAAATGCAAAGTTCTAAAGCTCGGGAGTGTCCATAACCCAAGCACTTATAAGTTAAATAACGTAGAACTTAGCCATACAGATTGCGAGAAAGACTTGGGGGTGATGGTAAGCAGCAACCTTAAACCAAGACAACAATGCCTAAGCGTACGTAATAAGGCAAATAGATTACTGGGATTTATATCAAGAAGTGTTAGCAACAGAAGTCCAGAGGTTATATTACAGCTTTATACATCATTAGTAAGGCCTCACCTAGATTACGCAGCTCAGTTCTGGTCTCCATATTACAGAATGGACATAAATTCGTTAGAAAACATTCAGCGTAGAATGACTAAATTAATACATAGCATTAGAAATCTTCCTTACGAAGAAAGATTGAAGACCCTTAAATTACATTCACTTGTAAGACGTAGAATGAGGGGAGACATGATCGAGGTATACAAGTGGAAAATGGGTATTAACAAAGGGGATATAAATAAGGTCTTGAGGGTATCTCTCCAAGAGAGAACCCGCAATAATGGATTCAAGTTAGATAAGTTTAGATTTAGAAAGGATATAGGAAAGTATTGGTTTGGAAATAGGGTAGTTGATGAGTGGAACAGTCTGCCTAGTAGGGTTATTGAAGCAAGGACCTTGGGTAGTTTTAAATTTAGGTTGGATAAATTCATGAGTGAAAGGGGTTGGATTTGAGTGGGAATTGCACATGAGTAAATAAAATTATCAAAGCTTATTTCTTGGGTAGCATTGAAAATTAGGTTGAACAAATATTCTGTTAGTGGGATGGAATGTGAAGGACCTGCCTAGAATGGGCCAATAGGCCTGCTGCAGTGTTCCTCCTTTCTTATGTTCTTATGTTCTTAATAGAGTTGTGGATGAGTGGAACAAACTCCCAAGTACAGTTATAGAGACTAAAACGTTTCGTAGTTTAAAAAAATAGATTAAATAAATACATGAGTGGGTTTGAGTTGGACCTGACTAGCTTGTGCTACTAGGTCAGATGCCGTGCTCCTTCCTTAAGTGAATGTGACTTGACCTGACTAGGTTAGGGCATTGGCTTAAGCCGGTGGGAGACTTGGACTTGCCTCGCATGGGCCAGTAGGCCTGCTGCAGTGTTCCTTCCTTCTTATGATCTAATATTCTTATATGACTTCCAGCTCTTTATTTCCTTCTTTATTTATTCAATGATTTTCCCCCTATTTCTCCTGACAATTAGAATGAACTTGATCTTTCTAGAAGGATATAAATCCAGATGTATTTCTGTCAGCCCCTTTAGGGGCCTAGTTGCCCGGGCTAGTGTGTGCACATGCTCTTGCGCTACCATCCACAGGATGGTGTGCAAAATAGACCCCTTTGTTTCGTTGGCAAAATCTAAATCAAACACGTTTCTGTGAGGAGCAGCACTCACTGCCCTCTTATTTCCCTCCCTCCATCCCTCCTACCTTCTCTTAAGCCCTTCCCTCTTTCAAGATCCTTCCCCCCCAACTTTCCTATCTTCTTTCCTTCATCTCTTCCTTCCTTGCCTCCTTCCCTCTTTCCTTCTCTCTCTCCCTACCTCCTCCCCTCTCTCTCCCTCCCTCCTTTCCTCCCTCCCTCCCTCCCTACCTCTCTCCCTCCTTTCCTCCCTCCCTCACTCTCTCTCCCTCCTTTCCTCCCTCCCTCCCTCATTCCGCCCTTTCCCTTTCCCTTTCCCTTTCCCCTCCCTCCTACCTCTCTCCCTCCTTCCCTCCTTCCTTCCCTCCCTCCTTTCCTCCCTCCCTCCCTCCCTACTTCTCTCCCTTATATCCTCCCCCTCCCTACTTCTCTCCCTTATATCCTCCCTCCATCCTTTCCTCCTTCCTTCCCTCCTTCCTTCCCTCCCTCCTTCCCTCCTTCCTTCCCTCCCTCCTTTCCTCCCTCCCTACCTCTCTCCCTCCTATCCTCCCTCCTATCCTCCCTCCCTCCCTCTCTCCTTCCCTCCTTCCTTCCCTCCCTCCTTCCCTACCTCCCGCCTAACACATTTAGCGAGCTAAGTAGAAATAATTTGAAATTTGTTCGACATGGGTCAAAGGTCATCTAGGCCGCTTATTTTCCCTCCCTTAAACTTCTGGCTGTGGCAAGTGAGGTCAGGGTCTGTAGTCAGGGTGAAGAACCGGGAGGGAGGGAGGGAACCCATGACCTCCACGGGAAGCACTGAACCCGTAGGGGGTCACACAACGCCAAGGGGAATAAGAGGCAGCCATGTATCTCAATACGGGAAGCTTAGCAGGCACGCATAGCTTCAAGAAAAGGTACGACAAGGCTCTTAGAGCCGGGAGAGAGAGAAAGGACCTAGCAGCGACCAGCTGCTTGGAGGGTTATAAGTGTATGCAAATTAGACAAGATCTTTCAAAGGACAATAAGGTGAAAATAAGAGATTTCATAAACACAGCCAAGAAGCTGAACGATGGTACAAGTGAAGAAGGAAACAAAGACGCGGGTTTTAGCTGGAGCTTTTGGTTATCTGACCAAGGCCTTCCACTGGCTTACCAGTCCACCAGTTTAAAAATTATGGTTATGATTACAACCATTTTTTTTATGTATACATTTCTGAAGATGTTATTCATTAATATACATAGAGTAATCTCAAAAAGATTAGAACTTAGTGATATTATAAGTGAAAAGAAAGCTGATATAGTTGGTCTAACCGAAACCAAACCGGAAAAGCATATTTGAAATGTTTTGATTGACAGAAATTACTGAGACTGGTGAAGAGACAGTGTGAAGAAGAGACAGTGTGGAGAAGACAGTGTGGAGAAGAGACAGTGTGGAGAAGACAGTGTGGAGAAGAGACAGTGTAGAGAAGACAGTGTGGAGAAGAGACAGTGTGGAGAAGACAGTGTGGAGAAGAGACAGTGTGGAAAAGAGACAGTGTGGAGAAGAGACAGTGTGGAGAAGAGACAGTGTGGGGAAGAGACAGTGTGGGGAAGAGACAGTGTGGGGAAGAGACAGTGTGGAGAAGAGACAGTGTGGGGAAGAGACAGTGTGGGGAAGAGACAGTGTGGAGAAGACAGTGTGGATAAGAGACAGTATGGAGAAGACAGTGTGGAGAAGAGACAGTGTGGAGAAGACAGTGTGGAGAAGAGACAGTGTGGGGAAGAGACAGCGTGGGGAAGAAAGGAGAAGGATTGACAACATTAGTTAAAGAATCTCTTCAAGTTACAAAAACTGAAATCCAGAATACTGAAAATATTGAAATTTTAGGGACGAGGATCCGTTACACTGATGAGAAATTCTCAGTGACAGATCTATATAACCCACCACTTAATAATACTCGGGGAAGAGAAGATTTCCATAGCATAAATAAGCTGTTACGTAATATTCATGAAAAGTGACCGTGATAAGGAACAAGTTAACGCATTTGGAGGTTTTAACTAAAAAAAACTGGTCAGCCTATGAGGCTGGAATTGTAAATAAATGGTCAATAAATTTCCTCAATATAACGACAGGTTTTCCCTATACAATAGAATGTAAATGAAGCGACAAGAATGAGAGGCACCAACATACACCGACGATATTAAATGCAATGCTTACTTAAACACACTTGGGAAAGAATGATCTTAGTGGAAATAACACATTCATAAAAAAAAATATGTGGATATGTTGGCAGGTAATGCAAAAATCTTATGGAGAATTAATGATGAAAATGACTTTAAATATTTACAAGAGGATCTGGATGCACTGAGCATTAATGGGTGATGGAATTTGATGAAGATATTGGAAATTGGGGCAAGTGAAATCAGGCCACATGAAGAATATAGACCGTTTACCTGGAGTTTACCTGGAGAGGGTTTCGGGGGGTCAACGCCCCCGTGTGACAAAATATTGAAAGTATCAGATAGAGAAAGGGAACCAAGAGATATTATTACCAAAAAAAAAAAAAAACCTGCCACCGGAAGATCGTATAAACGAAACTGTGAGAAACTCATATACTACATTGGCAAACTATAAAATAGCTTTCAAAAATATGGATGATGAAAAGTTTATAAGTTACATTAGGCCAAAAATTGAATATGCAGCTGTTATGTGGTGCTCAAGCCTGAAAAAAAAACCAGATAAGTTAGAAAATGTCCAAAGAGCTAAAAAATGGCTGCCAGAGTTGAACACTGAACTGTGATGGAAGGCTGACAGCATTAAAGTTGACCATGTTGGCTGATAGCAGGAGACACGTGATAACCACATATAAAACATTAGAGGGGCTTCAGAAAGTAAATAATGGAGATTTCTTAGTACCTCAACGGGGATAACAAGAGACCACTGTTACAAATTGAGGAAAAACTGGAGTGGAACATAAGAATGGAGGAACAGGCCTACTGGCCCATACAAGGCAAGTCCTTGTCAAAACTACTCATGCACTTGTCCAACTCTTTCCTGAAGGACAGAATAATTCTTTCTTCTCAGAGTGGCTGACCAGTGGAATACATTAAACGAGGAATTAGTAAGTGCTGCAATCACTGGAAATTGAAAAAAAATTATATGATAAACAGATTAGTGAAGACGAGACACGACTAGCATAACATTGTAACTACAAATAGTTAATTACACACACAGGATAACGACCTCTATTAACAAATTCTTTTTTTAACTTTTCCTCTGCTGACTCTTGCCTAAGTATCGCTCCCCTCGAGTTATTGCAGAATTAATTAATCCTTTGTAATCCTGAAAAAGTATACTGTGGTTCATCTAAGTTTTACCAATGTGCCAACGACTGCTGGAGCCCTATACTGGTGTGTGTACTAACCTATTTGTAGCAACGGAGGGTCGACTCTCAGCTCCTGACTCCGCCTCTCTGCTGGCTGTGTGAGCCCTGTAAGTACTGCAACCATACCCATTCTTAAAGTTATGTATGGATTCTGCCTTTATTACTTTGTTGTCAAGATCATACCACTTCCTGACCACTCTAAGGCCGAAGAAGTATTTCTTAACATCCCTGTGACTCGTTTTTGCTTTTAAGTTTTTAACTTCTCGTGTACCTGAGACCCGCCTCTCAAACAGACCCTCTCTCTCTGTCCACACTGTCATAAATGTGTGAGTCTCGCGTTTGCTGCAGCGGTTATTCAGTCGACATGTACCTCAGGCGAAATGTTTTGAATTATGTTCTCCTCGAGGTCCTTCTCTTTCTGGAAGGCTTGCATCCTCTGTCCCACAAGCCTGTACACCGTTTCTGGACGTCATGACCCTTCTTCAATTTTCATAACTTTGCATTTGCTGGGATTAAAATCTAGAAGCCAGACCAATCATGCAGATCCATTTGTAGTCCCTCTTGATCAACTCCTGTTTGTATTCTAGTCGTTAGTTTCACATCGTCTGCAAACAGGGACACCTCTGACGCAATTCTCTCTGTCATGTTGATTATATTCACAAGAAACAGTACAGGTCCAAGTGGAACCCCATTCGTCACCCCTCGCTCATACCGACACCTCCTCCCTGACAGTAACTCATTGCTTCCTTCCCTTTAAATATTTCTTGAGCTACTGTAATGCTCTCCTTGCAATTCCTGTCTGCTACTTTAGTCTTTTTCCTAGTCTCTTGATCACTGGACATCAAGATCCTAAATGGTGAGGCTGGCGTGCACCTTCTTTCATAAGAAACATAAGAATATCCAAAAATTTCACTATTCTCACTCAATATACAAAGGTTTTCCTTCAATATATCATAAAACAACGATCAGAAACTTCTAATTCCTCAAGATTGCAAGCGTGCCTGTACTTCCCACTTGTAAAGGAGGATGCTATCACTCCAGGTATACCTCTGGCCAAGAAATGGTCTTTAGGATGAGTCCAAGCAAACTTTCATTCACACATGAGAAATTAGATACCAAAATTCTGATTCACCTGCAAGACGGATTGAAATATTCGGAGAGTGTATGAGGACGCTGTTGCGATCATGGTCTGATCAGCAAATATATGGGTGACCAGTGGTACAAGAAACAGTTTCACACATCTGCATGTCAGTGAAGAACAAGCCCAAGCCTTGCCTATCTTCCACAGCTTCGTAAAGGTTAAAAAGTCTTGTTGGGAAACGTGGAAATCGTCTCCCCACGTTACAGAGGCTTTCTACTTTACTGCAGTCAGTCCTCGCTGTGAGATACACCGGGACAGCATAATTTTCAAACTACTTGAACTCTATAAGACCAGCAACGAGGACTCTGTCAACAAGGCACCGAGAGACTGTATTAGGTTCGCCTGTCTTGTCCCGGCCCGGGTCTTTTCAAGATGGTGACCTGGCGCGGGCACGGAGAGAGATGCTTTGCTAAATCCATGGAAAACATCGCATCTACGCACTAGCATTGAGTATGAGATCTGAGTCACGAGGGACGTGACACTGCATGAGGCTGTTTCTCCAGAGAGACAAAGAGGAACTCTGGACAAGGCCAGCATATCTTGGTCTCTAGCGTGGACCGCGCTCCTCAAGACATTAGACGCATGTAATGAGCCGGTTAAAGTTGGCTACAAGAGCACGAAAGACTGTGGTGATGTAGAAGCAAGAACATAAGAAAGAAGGAGCACTGCAGCAGGCCTACTGGTCCATGCAAGGCAGGTCCAAATCACCTACCGGCTTATGCCAATGACCCAACCTAGTCAGGTCCAGGTCACATCCACTTAAGGAAGGAGCACGGCATCAGACATAAGAACATAAGAACATAAGAAAGAAGGAACACTGCAGCAGGCCTACTGGCCCATGCGAGGCAGGTCCAAGTCTCCCGCCGGCTTAAGCCAATGCCCTGACCCAGCCAGGTCAGGTTACATTCACTTAAGGAAGGAGCACGGCATCTGACCTAGTAGCACAAACTAGTCAGGTACAACTCACACCCACCCGCACCCACTCATATATTTATCTAGCCTATTTTTAAAACTACACAACGTTTTAGCCTCTATAACTGTACTCGGGAGTTTGTTCCACTCATCGACAACTCTATTACCAAACCAATGCTTTCCTATATCCCTTCTGAATCTGAATTTATCCAACTTAAAGCCATTGCTTCGGAGTGGGGATCTGTAACAAGTGGCGTTCCTCAGGGATCGGTTTTGGGCCCGTTGTTGTTTATAATATATATAAATGACCTTGACGAGGGAATTTCTAGTGATATGAGCAAATTCGCTGATGACACTAAGATAGGTAGGATAATCGATTCAGACGTAGATGTCAGTGAACTACAGGAGGATTTAGACAAACTCAATTCCTGGTCAGAAAAATGGCAGATGCAGTTCAATGTAGATAAATGCAAAGTTCTAAAGCTCGGGAGTGTCCATAACCCAAGCACTTATAAGTTAAATAACGTAGAACTTAGCCATACAGATTGCGAGAAGGACTTGGGGGTGATGGTAAGCAGCAACCTTAAACCAAGACAGCAATGCCTAAGCGTGCGTAATAAGGCAAATAGATTACTGGGATTTATATCAAGAAGTGTTAGCAACAGAAGTCCAGAGGTTATATTACAGCTTTATACATCATTAGTAAGGCCTCACCTAGATTACGCAGCTCAGTTCTGGTCTCCATATTACAGAATGGACATAAATTCGTTAGAAAACATTCAGCGTAGAATGACTAAATTAATACATAGCATTAGAAATCTTCCTTACGAAGAAAGATTGAAGACCCTTAAATTACATTCACTTGTAAGACGTAGAATGAGGGAGACATGATCGAGGTATACAAGTGGAAAATGGGTATTAACAAAGGGGATATAAATAAGGTCTTGAGGGTATCTCTCCAAGAGAACCCGCAATAATGGATTCAAGTTAGATAAGTTTAGATTTAGAAAGGATATAGGAAAGTATTGGTTTGGAAATAGGGTAGTTGATGAGTGGAACAGTCTGCCTAGTAGGGTTATTGAAGCAAGGACCTTGGGTAGTTTTAAATTTAGGTTGGATAAATTCATGAGTGAAAGGGTTGGATTTGAGTGGGAATTGCACATGAGTAAATAAAATTATCAAAGCTTATTTCTTGGGTAGCATTGAAAATTAGGTTGAACAAATATTCTGTTAGTGGGATGGAATGTGAAGGACCTGCCTAGAATGGGCCAACAGGCCTGCTGCAGTGTTCCTCCTTTCTTATGTTCTTATGTTCAATACAAGATATTTTTAGCACGCTATTTACATCCCCTTTATTTATTCCTGTTTTCCATTTATATACCTCAATCATATCCTCCCTAATTCTACGCCTTTCTAGAGAGTGCAGATTCAGGGCCCTCAGTCTATCCTCATAGGGAAGATTTCTGATACATGGAATCAACTTAGTCATCCTCCTTTGTACGTTTTCCAGAGCATTTATATCCATTCTGTAATACGGTGGCCAAAACGGGTATTTAGTTGCATAAAAACGGGTATAAAGTCTGAATTAACACATACAGAGTCTGTCTGGATAGAATTTTCAGAGGGTGTGAAAAATTGATTTTAGGCGTGATTTACCGTCCTCCAAACTTAGATAGGGAACAAGGGAGACTACTTTGGGAGGAAATTGTTAAGGCCACAAGACACGATAACGTAGTAATTTAGGGGACTTTAACTTTAGTCAGATTGATTGGAATTTCATGACAGGGAATTTAGAATCTAACGACTTTTAGAAGTAGTTCAGGATTGCTTTTGAAGCAGTTTGTAACAGAACCTACAAGGGAAATAACCTACTTGACTTGGTTCTGGCAAGCAAGGAAACCCTTGTTAATAATTTAGAAATTACAGAGGAACTCGGCTCAAGCGACCACAAGTCAATTACCTTTAGCATTGAATGGATGTATGATAGTAGGGATAATTCAGTAATGGTCCCAGATTTTCGCTTAGCAGATTATAATGGACTTAGAGAACACTTATCAACTGTGGACTGGGGTGAAGAAGAGAGGTATCAATATGACAGTTTTCTTAACACTATACAGGCTGCCCAAAGAACATTTATCCCGTATAAAGAAATTAGATCAAGTAGAAATGACCCAAAATGGATGAATAATAGGCTCAAATATCTTTTAGGGCAGAAGAAAGGAATTTATAGCGCATAAAAAGAGGTGAGGGTCATCTTATAAATCAGTATACTGACATTAAGAGGGGCGTTAAAAGGAATAAGAAAAGCTAAACGGGACTATGAAATTAAAGTTGCTAGATTCAAAAACTAACCCAAAAGTTTTTTCCAGGTTTATAGAACAAAGTTAGGGATAAGATAGGTCCCCTAAAAATAACTTTGGGCATCTTACTGACAAGGAGAATGATATGTGCTCATTTTAATAATTATTTTCTCGGTTTTCACACAGGAAGACATTAATAATATCCCAGTAATTAATTTTTACAGAGGCCCAGAAGAAGATAAATTATGTAATATCACAGTCACTAGCGAAATGATTATGAAACAGCTGGACCGACTGAAACAAATTAAATCGCCTGGTCCTGATGAGCTTTTGCAAGGGTTCTTAAGGAATGCAAAATGGAACTCTGTGAACCAATATCTAACATTTTTTAAATTTTTCTCTTCAAACAGGTGTAGTGTCTGATATGCGGAAGATAGCTAATGTAATTCCTATTTTTAAAGCAGGGGACAAGTCACTACCGTCAAACTACCGCCCAATAAGCCTGACCTCAATTGTAGGCAAATTACTAGAGTCAATTATAGCTGATATTATTAGAAGCCATCTAGATAACCATAATTTGATTAATGATACCCAGCATGGATTCACGAGGGGCCGTTCCTGCCTATCAAATTTATTAACCTTCTTCAGTAAAGCTTTTGAGGCTGTTGATCACGATAAAGAATTCGATATTGTTTATTTAGACTTTAGTAAGGCTTTGATGAGTACCGCACAGAGACTGTTAAAGAAAGTGGCAGCTCATGGCATTGGGGAAAAGTGCTGTCATGGATCGAGTCATGGCTCACCAATAGGAAGCAGAGAGTGTGCATAAATGGGGTTAAATCCGAATGGGGACTTGTAACAAGTGGTGTTCCACAGGGATCAGTCTTAGGCCCATTGTTATTTATAATATATATCAATGACCTTGATGAGGGAATTACTAGTGATATGAGCAAATTCGCCGACGACACGAAGATAGATAGGATAATTGATTCAAACATAGATGTCATAGAACTTCAGGAAGATTTAGACAAACTTAATTCGTGGTCAGAAAAGTGGCAGATGCAGTTCAATGTAGATAAATGCAAGGTTCTGAAGCTCGGGAGTGTCCATAACCCAAGCACTTATAAGTTAAATAACGTAGAACTTAGCCATACAGATTGCGAGAAGGACTTGGGGGTGATGGTAAGC